>APFE030123839.1:0-30967 GCA_000404065.3 Pinus taeda
CTACTGTCTTTGTTTGAAAACATTTCTGCGTTGAAGTAAGAATTTCAAATAACGATTGATATTGGGATTGATTAGCAACTCATATGGTACTATTATCTATGTCTGGACTCATTCTTGTTATATGAATTGTCATTTGATCGCTCTTGCTATTATCGCATATATATATGTGTTTTAACAGTATCCTTTATGCATTCCACTATTGGTTGTTTATAGTATGCTTTTCTTCCAATCATGTATGTATCGATGATATAAATGATAAGTGCAGTAATCTTGTGTTAATCACTTTGTTTAACTATTTAGATGAAGTAATATTTGAATGAATGAATATCTATTTTTATTTTACAGAGTCATCTACATGCCTGTCAATAGACAAAGATCATCAAACGCTGCATTTACAAAGAATAATTGTTCCCGAGATTAATATTAGTTCTCTTATTTTGTTGATAGATTAAGTTATTCGCCTATCATTAGAACGGACAACCCATCACTCATCCACCCCTTTTATTCATTATTGGGAAACTGGTCCCATTATATCCAGTTGGAGCCACCATCCCAAACGGAAAAAGAGCTGTATTAAGGTCCAGACCGAGTGGTTATCCCCCAAGGTTGTTGCAGCGATTTTCGAGGCATCAACATTTCTGGCGCTAGAAGGAGGGCCATCTGCTATGAATGGCGAGTAAGCCAAAACCTACAGACCATTCAAAGAGTAACTCACCCTCTACCTCTCCTCGGACCTCTCATTTGCACCCTGAATCATCAGTATCCAGATGAGACGAGGAAGAATCAACCACTACTGCTCAACTTCATCATACTTTAGAACACTTAAGTCCGGAGTCCCCTGAAGTTCAATCTATCATCCAAAAAATTCAAGACTTCTCGATTTCACCTCCTAGATTTGAAGTATCACAAGGCAGTCAAACTTCGCAATTCCACTTACCTACTCACCTTACCAGACTTCAAAGCGAAAAACTAGGTATTGAACCACTTGAGTTTCCTTTGCTTGAAAGGAAAAGGATTAAAAAGAGCGCTGAAGATTCTGGTAGTGAAACTTTTTCTCCATCATCTTCCATTTCATCATCACTTGTGCGAAGTCAAACACCCACTTCACCACTACATATTGTTGTTCACCAAGGGACTTCACCTCCAACATCACAATCTTTTTAGTCTTCATTTCCACCTCCCCCTCAAGCACCTGGAACATCATAGGCAATCGCTGGTACTCCTAAAATGGCTCAAAGACCATGGAGAAGTCCTGGTGCTGTCACCATGCTTGCGCCTCTACATCCATTACCCGATTACCCTGAGAAATGGTTACCAAAGTTCAATCCAGATGCTGGAACGTCAGCAGAGGAACACATAAATAATTTTATGTTGTCAGTGAATTTGAAGGGAGTAACAGAAGAAGATGTTGTAGTTAGATTATTCCCTTATACATTACAAGGATCAGTAGGATCCTGGTATTTTTCCTTAACTGCTGGATCCATCACCAGTTGGAATATCTTTCAGGAACAATTTCTTACCAAATACGGCGATGATAGATCCTTGGCTACACTCGTCCATGACCTTTCCAATCTAAGGATTGAGTCAAGAGAACCCATTAAGGAGTTTAACTCCCGATTTAACAAACTCTTGAACAAAATCCCTACCGATGATAAGCCAAGCGAACAAGTTAGAAGCGAATGGCATATTACAGCCTTACCCTCAAACATAGCCATTTTTGTGGATAGGGATAAACAACCTACATTGGCCGAAAACATGAAAGAAGCCCTCACTGTTGAAAAAAGTGTAATCGCTTTGGAAAAGAAAACTGCTCTAGAGGAACGAAAATCCAAAAAAGTGTCTTTTAAGGATGATTCAAAGAAAAAGATCACTAAGGATCCATACGACATGGAGGGCCTTCAAAAAGTCCTTAAAACCATGTTAAACGAAATGGTTGAGATTGAGAAACAAGTAGCAGAGTCCTCAACAAACAAAACCTTATAGGAATTTCAAAAATCCTGAGTCCAAGCCTCCAAATGTCATATCTTATGCAGATTCGGATCCTGATGAAGAAGAAGAAGAAGAAGAAACAATTACACCATCCGAAGAATTAGAAGAAGAGGAAGTCGTTGAATGCCATGGAATGTGGGACTTTATACTCCCTAGTTCCGATACTGATGCTGAGCAAGAAGCCTTTCCCGTGACTACAAGGAGTAAAGCTACTCCTGAACCTGTTCAAGCCAATCCAAAGAAAAGGAGTGCTGGTACCAATACTACAAAGGAAAAGGTACCCACAAGGAAGCCAGCTGCAACAGTATCTCAAAATCAGCCGTCATCCTCCAATATACCTTCGTCATCCAAGACATTCGTAGTATCTGATTCGATGGACTATAATATTGTTGATGACGTGAAGAAAACTAAGGCAAACATCACCATGTTTGAACTTAGTAAATTAAAGCATCAAAAAAAATTACTTCTCAAAGAAATTAATGCAGTTCCTTCTTCACCTCTTCCCAGTACTAAAGCTGCAAGCGATTCAGGACAACCACCTTCTGGTAGAGTTGAGGCAACTGATACAATTCTAATTGGAGATAGATCAAATTCCCATACTCCTCCTTTCCTCTTAACATATTAAATTTACAATCGAAATCTATATAAATGCTTAATTGACTCTGGGGCATCATCTAATATAATGTCTGCTTCAGTTTGTTCTAAATTGAACATAGAACCCTAGAAATATTCAATTCACATTGTGCAGTTAGATAGAACTAAAGTTCAAGTTTTAGGGGAAATAAACTCCGTTACAATCAGGTTATCGGCGGATCCACGAGTAGTCCAAAGGATTGATATCCTAATCGCCGATATACCTGAGTTTTATGGTTTAATTTTAAGCAGGGATTGGTCAGAAAAGCTCCATGGGTATATTTCCACCGATTGGTCCCACATGTGGCTCCCCTATAAGGGTAAGCCGAATCAAATAAATATCGATCGGGAGAAACATATGACCCACACTGTTACAGAATTCGAACAAAAAAATCAACCAATTGCGTTCAACAACAATATCTTAGGAAATTATTCTTCTGAATCATTTTTCGGCAATTATATTGCCCAGCCATCTCCTTTCTCGGTAAACAATTTCGCATCACAAATTGAAAACTTTTCGCAGACTGACAAGTCTAAATGTGTTAATGTTACTGAGAATTTTGTAAGTAAGATTGTAGATAATTCTTTATTTTTGTCTTTATATTTTGATGGATCCAAGTCTAGTGAAGGATCAGGAGCAGGATGTATTTTGGTTAGCCCACAAGGAGAAAAAACAATGTTATCCTGCAGGATAGAGTTTGAATGCACAAATAATACAGCTGAATACGAAGCATTAGTCCAAGGATTATATAAAGCGATTGGCCTCAAAGTCCAATACTTGAAAGTATTTAGAGATTCTGAGATCATTGTTAAGCAGGTAAGGAATACAATTCATTGCCTTTCGAACCATCTCAAACATTATCAATCGCTAGTACAAGAACTCACCTCCCACTTTTTAGCATTCAATATTTCTTCCATTCCCAGGTCTCAAAATTCAGTAGCCGACTTGCTAGCCAATGTCGCTTCCAAGCTCCTCCCTTCAGAAGACTATAGCCCAGATAGATTTTCAGTAGAATTGCTTTTTAGGCCATCAATTCTTGACAATGTAACTAATTGGAGAGTATTCAACCACGATGAAGACATTTTACAGTTTTTAACCTCCAAAAAATCCTATGATAATCAAATCATTGAGGAAGACAGACATGATATTCAAATGCGAGGTAAACATGAAGAAAACTCAATCCCAAAGCCTGTGGTGAAGCTTGAGGATCTTTATGATATTAAAGACAGGTTTAAACCTGTGTCCAATACGAAGCTCCAGAGCTCTACCTTAAGGTTTGAATTGATAAACCTCGGCACTGAACAAACTCCTCAAAACATTAATTTAGGATTAGGACTTTCCATGGAGGAAAAGGAAGCATTCATTAGGCTGTTACGCAAGAATAAACATGTATTTTCTTGGAAATATGACGATCTAAAAACGTATGATACATCCATTATCCAGCATACTATTCTGATGCTTCCCGAACAGAAACCAGTTCAACAAAATTTGAGAAAAATACATCCAAACTTAGAGAGTCAAATAAAATCCGAACTCAATAAACTCTTGAAAGCTAAGATTATTTTTCCCGTTCGGCACTCAAACTGGGTCTCCAATATGGTACCAGTCAGAAAGAAAAATGGCGACATAAGGATTTGTATTGATTTCAGAAATTTAAATAAGTCGAGTTTAAAAGATAACTTCCCATTACCCACTATGGAGCAGATACTCCAATCGGTGGCAGGCTTAGAGTTAATGTCCTTTTTGGACGGTTTTTCAGGATATAATCAAATTTTGGTCCATCTTGATGACCGACTCAAAACCACATTCAGAACAAAATGGGGAACGTATGCGTATCAGAAAATGCCTTTCGGACTTATTAATGCAGGAGCCACATTCAAAGAGCAATGGATATCGCT
This sequence comes from Pinus taeda, assembly GCA_000404065.3. Lineage (NCBI taxonomy): Eukaryota > Viridiplantae > Streptophyta > Pinopsida > Pinales > Pinaceae > Pinus > Pinus taeda. The sequence goes on from APFE030123839.1 coordinate 4,522, forward strand.
TTTAAAGGGTTAATTAACAGAACGGTAGTCGTCTACTTAGATGATATTACTGTATTTTCTAAAGAGAGATACAATCACTTGCATGATTTAAATCAAAATTTTCAACACTGTAAGAAGTATAGTATTTCTCTTAACCCTAAAAAATCATTTTTCGCTCTTGATCAAGGCAAGCTCCTAGGCTTTATTGTTTCTAAAGATGGCATTTATATTGATCTGGACAGGATTAAAGAAATCTCTGAAATCCCTTTTCCTCACAATAAGAAATCCTTGCAGTCATTTTTAGGCCAAATCAATTTTGTTAAGAGATTCATTCCAGACTTTTCTCAAATCATTTTGCCACTTCAAACTATGATTAAGAAAAATTCAGTCTTTAAATGGGGATCAACAGAAAAGGAAGCGTTTGAATTAATCAAATAATCAATAATCAATGCCCCCGCTCTAAATACCCCTAATTTTTCTAATCATTTTACATTGTATACCATCGCATCCGATTTCTCCTATGCTGCAGTACTCACACAGATCAACCATCACAATTTGGAAGCACCCATTTCATTCTATAGTTCAAATTTTCAGGGTGCTGAACTAAACTACTCCGAAGTAGAAAAACAAGCCTTTGTTGTATATAAAGCTGTTAAAAATTACAGACCCTTCCTTTTAAAAGCCCATACAAAATTTATAGTTCCCTTCCCTTCAGTAAGGCAACTATTAATCCAAAGAGAATTGGGAGAAAAAAGGGCAAACTGGGTAACAACACTTCAAGAATACGACCTAGAAATCAAGCCAGCAAAGATTGTTAGAGACCAAGGTTTTTGCAGGTTGTTGGCAGGAGCGTCCAACATTCCAGAATCAGGTGATACAGATCAATTTGAAGAGATCAACTAGATAAGTATCGTTGACTCTGAATCACAATATGCTGATTTAATATTTTATTTGAAAAATGGATATGCACCTCCTAACCTGTCTTACAAAAGCAAAAGGGCCATAAGATTGAAAGAATTTTTTTTTACCATTATTGATGATGTGCTTTTTAGGCAAAATTATGTTTCAATTTTATTGAGATGCCTTGAAAAACCTGAAGCACAAAAGGTTTTGCGGGAATTACATGATGGACCGGCAGGAGGCCACTTTGGAGCTGATACAATAGCTCACAAAGTCATCCATGCTGGATATTATTGGCCCACTGTGTTTAGAGACACTCATGAATATGTAAGGAAATGCCGAAATTACCAAACTTCTAGTGGAAGACAAAGGAAATCAGCTTTCCTTTTGCAACCAATCAACATTGAACAACCATTTGAGCAATGGGGATTGGATATCATTGGGGAAATTAATCCACCTTCTTCCAAACAGCATAAATATATTCTTACTACTACCGACTATTTCACTAAATGGGTTGAGGCAATCCCTTTGAAGACAGAAAATTCTGAAGCAATCATTGAATTCATAGATCAATTCATCATTACCAGGTTTGGTGTCCCAAATGCTCTTGTTTTTGATAATGCATCTTACTTTTCAGGCAATGCTATGTTTGATTTCACAATTAAAAGAGGATTTAAACTCAAATACTCTGCTAATTATTATCCCAACGGAAATGGTTTAGCAGAATCTACAAACAAAAATCTGATTAAAATTATTAAGCGAACTATCAAACAGAATCATAAGAACTGACACAAATATTTAATATTTGCATTATGGGCTGATAGGATAACGCAAAAAGCTTCTATAGGTTCTTCTCCGTTTAAACTTGTGTATGGAAAAGAAGCAGTGCTACCAACAAATCTTGTCCTCCCTTCTCTAGCCCTAGTTCAATTTATTGAAGAAAGTCCTTCTTCTTCTTTACAACTTAGACATGACCAAATTCTAAAATTAGAAGAAGAAAGAGAAAAAGCCAAAGTCATTCATGCGAAACATCAGCAGATCATCAAGTCATCATTTGATTCACTTTCATCCGGTTCTAAACAATTTCAAGTTGGTGATTTAGTTCTCAAATGGGACAAAGCCCATGAAGATAAGGGAAAACACACCAAGTTTCAAAAGATGTGGCTTGGACCATTTCAGATCTGTGAAAATATAGGCCATTCGACCTTCATATTACAAGATTTATCAAGGTTGAGAGATTCTCGCCCTGTTAATGGCCTTATCTTAAAGAAATTCTTCAATTTAGGAGGTAACCCCTTCTCTTTTTAAATAGCATTTTTGTAGTTTGTAGGAGCATTAGAAAATAAAGTTGTGAGGTATCTTCCATTGACCTTTGCTGTACTTAAAGAGTTGTTTAAAACAAGTAGTGTGATATTTACTTTTAAAATAATAGAAGTCTTAAACAGAAGGAATGATTTCTAGGAAATTAGATATAATTGCATTCTGAAACTACACTATAATCTTAGTGAACCTCTCTCAAATTTTATAAATATTGTAAATCTTTTTAGGTTTTCAAATTGGTCACAGAAAGGTTATCAATATCAAAATAGGAACTAATCCAATTTCAGCATCTTCAACTCTTACCTTGTCATCCATTTACTCTTAAGGAGAAAATTGTCTATCCCACTCACCAAAGCTTGTGATTACTCAGAATGCAATTCTGAGAATATTGGATATAAAAGATAAGAGGTCTTATTACAAGCCTTCTTACCATGTTCATAGGGAAATAGTTTAGCCGACATTACCAAAACAGGGTAATGGCTTCAATTGTAAGACAAGGGCTCTCATCACGAGCCAGCTTGTTCGGTTAGATTACTACCAGTGAATGGCATTGTCACTCGGCTGGCCACCAAACTAGGGCAATGGCTTTTTATCTTACAAAAATAACAGAAAATAGAAAAGAAATGCAAAATGTGAAAAATATGTTTTGAATTCATTCTGTTAATCATAATCTAAGGTGAATGGGACAATAGACAATACCATGGTTAAAAGGTATCCCTGTTGAAACTATGAACGTTTGCTGGCAGCAGAGGCTCTACCTATGACAAAGGAGTTAATTTTAAAAGCTGATTTGGAAATGTTTTCTGTTTTATCATTATCAACCAATAGAGGCCAATTTAAAATCTAGAATGTATATAATTTTAAACAAGAGAGGGAATTAGCAAAGAAAGTTTTATTTTGTTTGGAATGCAACTATACCTAGTTATATTAGAATTTTTCCCTTTGATAAAATTTCTATTTTGAAAAAGTTTAAGTATTTCCATACTTTTCAGAGATAACTGTTTCTTCCAGCGAATCGCCAATTGTTGTGCCCTACAACAACCCCCCATTTCATATCATTATTATCCCAAAACTATAATATGAAATGGGTCCCTTTTTAATTTTGATTTTAATTGGTATCAACTTAGTTTTATTCAAAAGGGTCCGAAAAAATAAAATAAAACATTGCCAAACCTTTTTAAATGAACCAATCAAAGGCCTTACATTTAAATAATTAATCTTTTATCATTGCGATAAAGCGATCGCAAGATCGCATATCGCAATGACAAAGGAAACACAACTTAAGGCCCCATTGGTTTTCTCCGATGCGAAATTGCAATAAGATATCGGCGATAATGAACTAGCGCGATAAAACTCCCCTTGTGCTCCGATGCGATGCAATATCGCTATCGGCAATCGGCAATCATCTATGCATGCTTTTAAAGTGTCCCACTCGGTACTCCCGACGCGATGCGATATCGCTATCGGCGATTGGGAATCCCAAACAGAACCAACATAATGATTTGTGATTTCCCCCAATGCCCGATTGCGATAAAGCCAAAAGCGCAGATTTCAAAGAAAATCCTAAAGCGGGTTTATTATGATTTATTCGTATTTAAAGCCTTATCTTCTGAAGAGCCATTCATCTGCGCTCAACCGCCAAAACACCCAAGGCACGCTTCAAATAAATCATTCGGCCATTAATCGAATTGAAGGGCATTAATAGGATTGACAGGTCTTAACGGCCATTTAATGAAACAGTAAGCCTGAGATCTTTTTACAGATTGTATCCGAGGCTACCTTAAGTTAATCATTCGCCATGCATTCATCGATATATATCTCAGTCATATTCGATTTGCGCTATCATTTTCTGTATTACGTCCATTATCATCTCTGTGCAGAATTCTTCCGAACTAACAGATTCAAGCAGAATGGGGAAGAAGTCCAAGAAAACTACAATGGCTTCCGCTTCGCCAGCCACAGGGCAACCTGTCGTTGATCCAAGTACTTAAAAGAAAGGGCTAATATCGGACACTACATGCCTAGGACTTGCCAGAACTACTTGGGAAGGCACCTATAATTTGATCGAAGCCGAAGAGCCAAGGGTGACTACAATACAAGTCTCAGCTGACAGCACTCGCAAATCCAAGGCTAATCTAAGGGATTTAGCCAACTCTTTTCTTCATCGAATAGCAGCTTGGGAGAAAATCCTCCCATATACAGATGTGGTTAGATGGGCGATTCAGGAAATCCCAATTACAAATAGAACCTTTAGCACCAGAGATGGGAGAATTTTTGGTTCCTTTCAAGCTGAGGATTTAAGGAAAATGTATCATCTACCGGTGCCAGAGAAGAAATATAACACGACATTTCTGGAGAAATTCCGAGCTGAGAATGAGACTGAATCCGAACCCATTCGGGATTGGAGACAAAATCTAGCAAAACACAAGCACGAACCTTCGGGTAAGTACTCGGTCGATTCTCTATGCTCTCCTTACTGTTATGCTGGGATAATGATGTGTAGGTTCTGGGGATTACATGATTCCACCAATTTTACCATAGAAATGGTCCCTTTAATGGAGGCGGCATGTAGTGGTGAAATAATGGATTGGGAAAATATACTGTTCGATAAGTTAGCATCCACAGTTCTTGATTTTAGATTCAACTCCCGCGTCACCGAAAGGTTCATTCCCCCATTTTACTACAGTGCATATATATTAGATGTCCTGTGTTTTAATTCTGAATTTCATGTGCTCGGATGGAGGTGGACGTCGCAAGACCCCGCACCCGTTCACATATACCATCAAAAGTTGTGGAAGACTAACTACAAGCATCATTTGTATCAAATCTGCAACGGTTTCATGTTACCCATTCATTATTCTATTTTCAATAAGCCTGCCTCTAAGATTTCCTACCAAGCAGGGATTGATTTAACATTCGTAGGGAGTTGGTTTGGGGAGGAAAAGTTCACTTATATCAGAGTTTTTGGCAGTCAAGCCAAACCCCACATTCTTCCTCTTTACATCCCTAATAAACTACTGGCTAGGAAAATAGCCTATCAGATCATCTCTGATGGGGCTACACAAACTCTGAAGAAAGCTACGAAGCACGTCTGGCCCTCTTTTCCTTTGAGAATTGGTATCTACACTCTGCATGATTTCAAACATGCAGAGAAAGAAGCTGAGAAAATAAACTCATTAACCCTGGCAACTCTACCGAGCAGGCGATTTGATCCAAACAAAGTCACCTATAATGCACTCGAACAGGCCAAATTGACCAAGTTCGAGCATAAAGAAGACAGATTTGAGGACTTTTTCGCATCGGCCGAGTCAATGTATCAAGCTAAATCGCTCGCCATAATTGAATACAATGATGAGGGACTAGTTGAATTCAACAGACTTAGAGAGCAGAGGTTGCAAACTCTGCCCTAGATCTGTTAGCGACGACTCCAACAACAGAATCAAGCGAGCCTGAGCAGCGACTTGATAAAGAACCTCCTGTTACAGCAAAGCAACAGGAGGAAGTGCATGAGCAAAGACAAGAAGAGACCCAGGCGAAAGAGCAAGAACAGAGCAGTTTAAATATAAATGAAGATACACAGATTGATCCGAAATTGCTCCAAGAATGGCAGCAATTTAATTCGATTATCGAAAATCTGGAATGCTCTAAAGATGACCAGACTTCAAAAGAGGTCAATACACAAGAGGCGACTTCAAAGCAGGTTTCAGGTGAAACCAACGACCCACCCAAATCAAAAGAAGTGGAAATAATCCCAAAGGATCCTTTCGGCGAAGTTATTTTACAGATTGGAGAGATTCCTCCCTTGGATGTCTTCTATAGCCCAAGGCATAAAGCTGTAGTGAAACGACAGAGGAAGAGGAGAAGGATTGATCAACCTTCTTTATTCCCAGAACAAACAGTAACGGGCAATGTGTTATGGAAAGAGGAATTTGACCCCTCTGATGATTTGACAAAGCTATCGCAATATGCTGGAGCTTATTCGGCGGCGAAAATAGACAAAGCATCGGAGGTGAGTAGTTTATTGAAGACAAAAGATCAGGATATCTTTTCGCTACAAGCACAATTATCGGAAGCGCAGCAAAAGGCAGAGCAGGGAGAACAACAATTGCTAGTACAGCAACAAATAAACAATCAGTTGACTAAACAATTACAGGAAGAAAAATAGAGGATTGACGACAGTGCAGTCCAAAAGCAAAAGGAGCTATCGGAGGCATTGGCGCAACTAAAAGCATCAAATGAGCAAATGTTGAAATCCAAAGATGAGCAGATTGCTCAATTATCAGCTCAACTTGAGCAAACGAAGAAGCTCCCACAGATAGGTGAGTTCAAAGCAGAGGCATTTCAATTAAACAAAGGATTGATAAATCAGATGAAGCTTTTGTGTTAGCAAATCAGCCAGGCAAAACCATTATGCGACTTAGCAGCATCCATAAGTGAGAAAGTAGAAAAGGCAAGGACAGATTTGGATCAAGCCGAAGAAACATTGACAAATTTTCTGGAATCGCAAGATATCGATCAGGGACAGGCAGCTAACCTACTAAGGGTTCTAGAATCGCACAAAGAAATATTATTTACAAAATGGCAATCTCGGTTAATGAAAGCAGAAAGAGCGATTTCAAGATGCAAGACAACCACTAGTAATTTGGTTGAATTGGTTAATAATACTCTTTACTTGTCTAGCATGATTTCTCAATGTACTCCAGGCAAATTAACAGCAACGAAGATATTGGAGCAGTCATGTTACCTAGAGCTGGAGAAAAATGGAAGGTTAATCGTGGGAATTAACAGCTTGACATGGGATGCCTATTGGTTCTTTTTAGTGAAACCGCACAGCCAGAGAGCCGCCCTCAAATGCCTCACAGATGCGATGGGGTATATTATCCCGGATATTCAGGATGCCACCTTTGCTTCCCAACTCAGTTCTTGCCTCAACAGTCCACCCGAAGTGGAGCCAATGCTTGCGATAATCCAGCTCAGGTTTAAAGGCAAACAGCCTGAGTGATGATTCACATCGCCGACTACGAGATCGCTTCCAAGAAGATAGTTATTATTAATTGATACTAATTAAGTAGGATTTTGTTTTCATAGATTTTTAGTTTAGTAGTATTTATAGACCCTTTCATGCATTTAGAAAGGGTCGTAAAGTTTTGTATATGACTTAAACCCTGAAGTTGCACTATTGTACTTCAGGGGTATTCTTTTATGAAACTGGACCAATTATTCTGATTTTGATGAGGAAGGTTTTTATACAAATGTGACACTATTCTTTGTTTGAAGCATCTGATTGAAGGAAGATTTCAATTAGCGATTGTATTGGTTGAATTAGCAGCAAATAGGTATATTAGCTATGTTGGACATTCTTTTATAGGAATTGTCATTTGATCGCTCTTGCTATTATCGCATATATATATGTGTTTTAACAAGCATTCTTTATGCATTCCACTATTGGTTGTTTATAGTATGCTTTTCTTTCAATCATGTATGTATCGATGATATAAATGATAAGTGTAGCAATCTTGTGTTAATCACTTTGTTTAACTGTTTAGATGAAGTAATCTTTGAATGAATGAATATCTATGTTTATTTTACAGAGTCATCTACATGCCTGTCAATAGACAAAGATCATCAAATGCTGCATTTCCAAAGAATAATTGTTCCCGGGATTAGTATTAGTTCTCTTATTTTGTTGATAGATTAAGTTATTCGCCTATCATTAGAACAGACAACCCATCACTCATCCACCCCTTTTATTCATTATTGGGAAATTGGTCCCATTATATCCAGTCGGAGTCACCATCCCAAATGGAAAAGGAGTTGTATTAAGGTCCGGACCGAGTGGTTATCCCCCAATGTTGATACAACGATTTTCGGGGCATCAACAGGTATTTATCCTTTTTCAACTAGAAACTTGCCTAAAATATTTTGACATGCATCCACACACTAAAAGTTGTCTATCACTTAACTTGACTTGACTCTCAAACACTCAATCACTCAGTTAACTAACACTCTAAATATGGGTTGCACTTAACACTTCATCCATCACTTGACTTGACTCAATGCTTAGTTAACTGACTCTCTAATTTTAGCCAACTCATCATGTAGGAGTAATTACAATTTCTAATAGAAAATATAGTGTCATATGGAAAACTATCTAAACATACATAACATATTCATTTTTATTTTTTTATTATAGCCAATATTGATTTTTGATTTAGAAAAACATTTTATTTTTATTTTAAGAAGACAATTGTCAACATCACTGGGTTGTAAAATGAACTATCGTCTAAATGCTAAAAAAGACTAGTTTCCATCTATCAATCGACAAAAAGATACCTACATTGAAAGTGGTGAATCCCTCCCCGTCCTCAAACCCGTTTCTGAATTCCCATGCTGAACTTTCTCTTTGTTCGCCTCTATAAGGAAGTTAAAGCGTAACATGAAGGCAATGCCACGTATGTGTAGAGGAGCTCTCTTAGAGCTAAAGGTAGAGACACCTCTAGCAGATGAAGGCAAAATCCTTATTAATCATTTAGTTTCAAAGGCAGTTGTTTGTGCTTTCCCAAAGATGAGCGTCGTGATAAACACATAGTCGACTTGTAGCCACCAAATCCTATAACTCTGTGATGAATTGCATTATAGTCTTTGAAATGCAGTGAATTGTTTATTTGGAATGTATTACACTTAACGACAACAACTTAAACTCCATCAAGTCCACATGTCCATTATTGTGATAGAACTATTAGACTTGTGCAGACAAGCCGTGTGAAGAGCTTAGCTTGTGCAGAGCTTTCTGTTTAGGCAAAAAGCTCAGCACAAGTGAAATTAATTGGTAAATTTTTGTGATTTAATAATTAAGATAACAAAAGAAAAATATATTGTGTAGTGTATCAAAAATCATAATAATAATTGTGAATTTGTTCAGCTTGCAACAATTTCAGTTCTCGCACTATTGGCCAAAACAATAGCATCAAAGCACTTACCGAAGGAATGATCAGAGTGCATCAAACATAATAATAATAATTGCAAATTTGTTCAGCTTCTGTAAAGGCCTTGCAACTATTTCAGTTCTGGTACCATTGGGCAAAACAATATCATAATAGTGCTAGTGTCAAAGAACTCATTGATGGAATGACCATTCACAAAATTATTATTTTTATAATTTTAAAATTGAACGACCATTCACAATTTTTTTTTTTTTTAATTTAAAATGAAATGACCATTCACAAAATTAGTTAATTTTTTTAATTTTAAAATAAATTGTCAAGACTGACAAATTGAAAAAATAAAAGGTAGTCCACAAGGGAAATTATGTCCCACTAAAGCTACCTCAGCTATAGAAAATTAGATTATTTTTCTTTTATAATTTTTTTTTTCTTCATAAAATTAGAAAAAATATTTTTGAATTTACTTGAAAATAGAAATATTAAGCATTTCCCTAAAACATTTCTTAACCCAAAAATATAAATATTAAGCATTTTTTTGAAAATTTGGTTAAAATTACAAACCACATCAATAGAATGCAAAGTCATCTCATTTTGAGAGCAAAGCCAATGATATATCAGTCAACTCATTTTGAGAGCAAAGCCAATGCTATATCCCTAAAACTTTAGTTAACCCAAAAATAAAAAATATTAAGCAATTTTTTGAAAAATAGAAATATTAATTTTTTTTTACAATTTGGTTAAATTACAAACCACATCAATATAATGCAAAGTCAACTCATTCTAAGGGCAAAGCCAGCGCTATAGGCCTAGCATAGTAATTGGAAATTCATCAATGAATGTTCTAAAAATGGAATAATTATTAATTGTAGTTGATATAGGTTTATTCATATTATTTATCTCTTCAAAATTAATGTTTCTCATGTTATTTATTATTTAATATTTTGTATAATAAATACATATTTAATACTTTGTATAATAAATACGTGATGTATTAATGAGTATGGAGTATGTCTTAAAATTGCTTTTATTTGGCTAAGAGTTTGTCTTCTTGAGATGGGTTAATGACCAAGGTCAATATAAGTAGTGAACGTCTTTCTCTTGGTTTTCCTTGAATAATAGTGATAGTCTGTGATGAATCGATGAGTCTTCACAACTGGTTTGATTAGTGAAGAATTATGATAAATTTTCTTACAGTGTAATATTTTTACACAATAATGGTTAAAAAAATAAAAATGAATTTAAAATACAAATAGTTAATATTTTTACACAATAATTGTTAAAAAAATACAAATCAATTTAAAAATACAAATAGTTAATTCAAATTTAATTTGTGCATGTGAAAACAAAGACAATAAAAATATACCAAAAAATATCTGATAAAATATTTTTTATTTATCATTATAATATAAAGATTTGCATCAAAAGAAAATTAATTTCGTTATTCAATGAAAACGCGTATTGACCTAACTAAAAAATTATAAAGATAATGGAATCACACAACACTAACAAAACATGGAAAATGCAAGGTAGATTGTAAAGGCATCCTATCGGTTCACAATATTTTTCTGTTATCGCACCATTAAATTTAACTTTGATCGCATCCTATAGGTTTGAGGCTACCCCACCTCTCCGGAGATCAAGTAGGAAAGCTCAATTGCTTGCAAGATATAGGGAAAATGCTTTTATAACTAGTATGATGAATGTGGTTGAACCTTCTAGTTATAAAGTAGCAAATGAATGTAGAGAATGGAAAACAACCATGGAACAGGAATATGAATCAATAATCGGGAACAACACTTGGGAACTAGTTGAACTTCCTAAAGGAAAACAAACCATAGGTTGTAAATGGTTATATAAACCGAAGATTAATGCAGATGGAACCATAGAAAAATTAAAAGCTAGATTGGTAGCAAAGGGGTATTCACAAAAATAAGGTATAGACTATGAAGAAACCTTCGCCCCTGTAGCTAAACTAAACTATTAGAATGTTAATTTCTTTAGCTACTAAGAAACATTGGATGATACACCAACTAGATGTAAAGTCTACATTTTTAAATGGAGAAATAAAAAAGGAGGTTTATTTAGAGCAACTTGAAGGGTTTGTCGAGAAGGGGAAAGAATATTTAGTTTGTAGATTGAAGAAAGCACTTTATGGACTAAAGCAAGCACCCAGGTCTTGGTATGAAAAGATTGACTCATTTTTTCTGCATGCTGGCTACAACAGAAGCAAAAATTACCCTAATCTTTACACCATGCAAGATGAACAAGGGCACATAGTGATGATTTCTCTGTGTGTAGACGATTTGATCATTACAAGTGATGCTACATATCTGATCAAAGAAATAAAGCAACAGATGTCATAGGTATTTGAAATGAAACACCTTGAAGAATTAAGATACTGTTTGGGTATTGAGATCTGGAGAGATTCAGGACAAACATTTATGTCCCAATGAAAGTATGTCAAAGGCCTATTAGAGAGATTTAGGATGGATCAGTGTAAGCCTGCAACAATACCATTACAACAAAATATCAAACTACACTCAAAGGAGGCAGATGTGACACTCTACAGACATCTGGTTGGGAGTCTAATCTACCTAACCACCATTAGACCAGATTTGGCTTATGCAGTCAGTGTGCTAAGCCAATATATGTTCAAGCCACTTGAAAGCCATTGGAATGCAATTAAAAGTGTTTTGAGATATCTACAAGGTACTGTAGATTATGGTATTATTTACACTAACTCTTATGATGTTAGATTAATAGGATTTTCTTATTCAGATTGGCATGGAAATGTAGATGATTGCAAATCCATAACAGGTTATGCATTTAGAATTAGATCCAAGGTGATCACAGGGAGCAGCAAGAAGTAGAACACAGTCTCCTTGTCCTCAGCGGAAGCAGAGTATCAAGCCATGTGTGTAGCAATGTGTGAGGCAGTTTGGTTGTGGAGACTTCTCTAGGATGTTGGGGAAGAACAAATAGATGCAACAACAATCAGATGCGACAATCAAAGTTCTATCAAACTTGCTAATAATCCGGTGTTCCACAAAAACACTAAATATATTGATACACAATTCCACTTCGTGAGAGAGAAAGTGCAATCCAAAGAAATGCATTTGGCATATTGTAATACATGTGATAATGTTGTAGACATTTTCACTAAGCTTCTTGGTAGGATTAAGTTTGAAATGTTTAGGAGATGTTAGGCATATTTGTGAACCCCTTCTCCATTAAGGGGGAGTGTTGAAGATAATGGAGAATATCCTAGAATAGTGTGAGTTGGTTCATGTGATCTCAAGATAGGAATTAGTTTCTATTTCTTAGGTTATTGTTCTAACTTCCCTAAAACCATGATTACTATATAATGTGTGAGATACATGAACAATGTAATGCATTCTGCAGAGCTAGACTCTCCTAGTTCAGACTCTCTTTCGTAGAGTTGACCAGTGGATTTTATTTCTTTTAACACAACATTGCCATTTTTATCACTAGCAACTACTTTGCAATTTATTAATGCTTGTATTTTCTAGTCCTCCAGCTCTGTTCACGATGGTGGGGATGGAGGATTAGTTGCTTACAATGGCGGCCAGCACACACGGGCTTTTCATGATACGGTGGCATTGTAGGCCAATAAGGAATTCACGGCTCTTAAATAATAATAAAATAGTAAATTGTGTGATTCTTTTATATTGGCACTGCATTTCTCAGATACAAAAAGGCCTAATAAACCTTGGCTCTTTCTCGACTCAACTCCGATACTAATTTGTTGGAAAGGCAGAGAAGACAAAACAAAAATTCACACATAAAACACACGATTTGCAGCTCTTCTATTGATCATACAAAACATGATACTTACAATGAACCCGGTGAAGGGTATTTATCATTTTTCAACTAGTGACTTGCCTAAAATATTTTGACATGCATCCACACACTAAAAGTCGTCTATCACTTAACTTGACTTGACTCAACACTCAAACACTCAATCACTCAGTTAACTAATACTCTAAATATGGGTTGCACTTAACACTTCATCCATCACTTGACTTGACTCAATGCTTAGTTAACTGACTCTCTAATTGTAGCCAACTCACCATGTAGGAGTAATTGCAATTTCTAACAGAAAATATAGTGTCATATGGAAAACTATCTAAACATACATGGCATATTCATTTTTATTTTTTTATTATAGCCGATATTGATTTTTCATTTAGAAAAACATTTTATTTTTATTTTAAGAAGACAATTGTCAACTCCACAATAAGCACAGACATACTTACACATCACCATCACACTGGGTTGTAAAATGAACTATCAACTAAATGCTGAAAAAGACTAGTTTCCATCTATCAATCGACAAAAAAATACCTGGCGAATCCCTCCCCGTCCTCAAACCCGTTTCTGAATTCCCATGCTGAACTTTCTGTTTGTTCGCCTCTATAAGGAAGTTTAAGCGTAACATGAAGGCAATGCCATTCTTTGCTTCGTATGTGTGGAGGAGCTCTCTTAGAGCTAAAGGTAGAGACACCTCTAGCAGATGAAGGCAAAATCCCTATTGATCACGAAGTTTCAAAGCCAGTTGTTTGTGCTTTCCCAAAGATGAGCATCGTGATAAACACATAGTCGACTTGTAGCCACCAAATCCTATAACTCTGTGATGAATTGCATTATAGTCTTTGAAATGTAGTGAATTGTTTATTTGGAATGTATTAAACTTAACGAACACAACTTAAACTCCATCAAGTCCACTTGTCCATTACTGTGATAGAACTATTAGACTTATGCGGACAAGCCATGTGAAGAGCTTAGTTTGTGCAGAGCTTTCTATTTAGGCAAAAAGCGGCACCCTCTTCATTATTCTAGGCAGCGGTACCATCAATCATTCTGTCCAGCTATCCAGCAAGCAGCAAGTTCGAAGTAGGTCCACTGTGTCCTATCGTTTCTTCAAATCCCTAGGTATTCATAGCGTAAGTAAACAAGCATGGCTCAATGTCTTCTGATGGGAACATGGGGGAACTCATCTCAATCTATATCGTTCTGTGTATTGATTACAATGGGTGGGATGTCAAGCCAGGTCAATCTACTACTGGTGGGTTCAATGCTCTTGTTTCGCGAAGCACCATAATCGTGGGTCTAGTCACAGGTTCTAGCATTATGGGTTCGACCCTCCTGCCCGGGGTAATTCAACCAGCAGCCTGCCAGTAACTAACGAGGCAAGTAACGAACGATGCCTACACTAACTAAAAGCCAGCAGCAGCCGGGTTCCTCAAGCCTAAAAGCAATTCCAGCCGTACCAGCAATAGCAGCAATTCTAGCTTATCCATGCCCCCGCGCAATAGCTCTAAACGTTGTGAAATGCTATTTGTATGAAAGTGAAATATGGTTGGAAGATCCATAGCCTTAAGCCCTGGAGCCTTATTTTTCAAAGAACCTGAAGATGGAGTCTTTTTATATATAGTCCTCCTAGAAGCAAGCCCTGGAGCATTGGATTGGTTTGAATAGGGAGAGGGAGGAGTTTTCAACTCAACATTCCACCTTCAAACAAGAAATTGAGACATGAATTCTTGGGCACAAGTCGTTCGGGGAAGGGGCTCCTACCCCTCTTGCTGCGGTTGAGGAAGTAGTGCAGGCCAAGCTTGTAGAAGAGCATACTAGGCGTGCCGGGGAGATGAACAATCTAAAGGCAAGGGCTTCGCGCCTCACCCTTCCCATCCACGGACCTCATGCAACCGGATAAACCCTTGATCTCCATGATATTACTCTAGAGATACTTGGTGGAAATCAGATTATACACTTTGAATCCGGTTCAGGTAAGCAGGTGACATGCCTCACAGGCTCTCCGGGTCAAGCGAAGTATATTATCCCTCCCTAGCAGGATATTTTTAGGAGGATCTTACTAGATCCCAAGTTGTGGAACTCAAACGCTCCAGAGAACTGGTTGCAGCAGCATGACAGGCAGGGAAATGAGTACTCATTAGAGATCTTAGGGCCATTATTATGTCTTTCCCCCTCCTGGGTACTCTCAGCTGGGGTTCTATAAATGGATGAGCCCATTGGAGGAGGTTTACATGACTCAACCAGAGGAAGACAAGCATACCTCAGAAATCAATCTCTACCACTTATGGAAAAGCTGTCTCCTACAGCGGAAAGAGACTCCTAACCGGCTTATCTTGCGGCCGAATCTATCAAGCCTTTCCCGTCATGATGGTTGTCCGGTCGGTGCAAAGGAGGTTATACCCGCAAGCAGTGAAAGAGGAACACCTGCCCCACCCAAGGAAGCAAGTATCCTTTTCCGCTATTCCCGAATCATCTCTCGGTGCAGGAGCATGCCTACTCGGAACCACCCTTATCTATTTTAGTTAATTGAATATCGAGTGCGAATGAGAGAAGGGACTAGCCTATAAAATAAAGGAAACATTCCCATCCCACCCCACCACGTGTGGTAACACAGCTAGGTATGTGTTCGCTGACTCCCCAATCATAAAGAAGTAGTCAAGGTTGGGAACTTCCAAACACGTAGAGGCCCGGGGTTGATTCCCCCATGAGTAGGCAAGGTCCGTAACAACCCGATGCTTCGCCTACCTTGGTCAAGTAGAAGCCCCAAAAGGGTGAGGCATAGGACCCAGCTAAGCCAAGCACCAACTAGAGGAGATGGGTTGCGTAGGGAGCCGGCCAAGGTCAGTAAAGCCAGACTCAGACTCGGCATCCGTTCAGTTGAGTAAGCCAGCCAAGTTTGCTAAGCGAGCCCAAGCCCCTAAGAGGAAGCAAGTCAAGAAGCAAGACGGCTTTATGATCTTCCCAGAATGTTCGTGCCACTGCTAGGTAAAGAGGAAGCAAGTCAAGAAGCAAGGATCTAATATAAGATTCCCGCAATGTTCATTACACTGAGAGGTCAGGGTCCGCAGACTGCCCAATGATAAGTAGGAAAGTGTCGTTCTGAAAGGCTAGTTTTTATATAATCAAATGCCCGATCAGGGCCTGTTTGGTATAGCTAGTACGTTATAGGTAGTATACCTCGTATAAGCTCTTACTTAGACGTATACCCAGTAACCCCAGGACTGCCAGGATAGGCTTTACCAAGAGAGAAACTGGCTAGGTATACCCCGCATTACCTATACCACGTATACCTCTTCCTAGCTAACCCCCGTATAAGGTCCACCCTGCTATTAGGCTTATCTGCCCAGCTCTCTAGACCGCACTATCCGCAGCTATCTCCACCGGGTTATCTGCCCAGTGCTCTAGACCGCACTATCCACTGCTATCTATGTATGTCCCGTATCACTGGCGGGTTCAAGTCAATCCTTTCATTCAATGCATTAGTGTGTAGGTTATATATGTAAATATGTCATACCAGGTATATATCGTTTACTGGGTATGGCTGGAATCAAGGGAAGTAGTCCTCAGCATGCCCCACCCCATTGAGTTAGGGCGTGGGCAACAAACAACCTCTCTGCCACACGAACTAGTAAGGGTCAGTGTCAATAAAAAGTGTCCTTAACAAGCCCATATTCTATTTTATATATCTATCGATGACTATATATATACCTAGATGGCAGATGCATATATAGATCTAGCTTCCCACCATGCTTGGTGAGACTAGCTTGGTTATAACTACTTGCTTGGACAGATTAGAACTAGACTATTTGGTAGGGTTCGGTCACTTGGATGAGAACTACTCGCTTGGCCTGCTAATACCTGCACTATTCTATTTGGTTGTTTGCTTTAGGTAACTGCTGATAACTACACTAATAGATTTGCTTGGTAGGTTTAGGTCACTAGCTTGGATGAGAACTACTGGGGCTGCACTGATTAGAACTAGACTATTAGGTTGGACAGCATGGTTCGGGTAGACGAGGTTCAGCTTCGCACTGTCTCTTCCCAGTGACAATAGGTTCAGTGAGCTGTGTATGGTTCGGGTAGACGAGGTTCAGCTTCGCACTGTCTCTTCCCAGTGACAATAGGTTCAGTGAGCTGTGTATGGTTCGGGTAGACGAGGTTGAGCTTCGCACAGGTTTGGTGGGTTGGTTAGACTTTGGTTAGACAACTTTTGGTAACAGGGTTGCTTGGACAACTGAATGGTAGGTAGGGTTAGCGAGCAATAGGTTTCCGTGACTAAGGTTCGGGTAGACGAGCTTCAGCTTCGCACAGGTATGGTTCGGGTAGACCAGTTGGATTAGACATCCGAGGTACGGTTCAAAGAGAAGAACTAGACTATTAGGTGGGACTGCTTAGACCAACTTCTACTTGTACTGATTGGCTTATAAAAATACTATAGGTTCAGTGAACTACTAGGACAGATTGGCTGATAACTAGACTATGGGTTAATGGAACTACTTGGCCAGAGAAGAAGTAGACTAATTGGTTGGACTAGAACTACTAGCTTGGCTCGTTTAGCAGCCCCAGTGAGTAGCGGGAGGGATAATAGGCCCAATAGAAGTACGAGGTCCGGGCTTCATATCATCTATTTCTTCTTCAGATAGGGGCGCTGCCTTAGACAGAACCTTGGACTATGGTTGGAAGCGGTAGTCAATGGTTCTACACGCGTTAGTGGATCATAGAATTCCGGTTGAGGGTGGATCACTAGCTTCCCTCGGACGTATGCGTATTTCAATATCTATTTGGCCAGTCCTACTTGAAACACTTATTGATTACCTGTATTCTATTATGGTTACTTTACTTATTTCCCCTCCAACGAGTCCTCAAAACTGGTACTTCTGGTAATCGAGAAGAAACTCTATTGCTTGTTCTCATTGCCTGTATTCTATCCCTACTTGAAACACTTAAGGTCTATATTCTATGGGTGGTAGTCCTTCCAGGTGGCCGTCTCCTTCCCTCTCCTGCAAACTCACTTCTTTCTAATCAATAGAGTTAGTGCATCTATAGAAATGCCAGTGATTGCATCTATCTATATACCACATCTATTTTAGGTATGTTAGGAGGGGCTTGCCTTTCCTACTGCTGTCGTCCTTACTTATGCCTCTAGTGATGGGGCTACTGTTTGACTTGACTCTCCAATGGATTAATAAAAAACAGGCATGGGGTCAACTGAGTTAACTGGGTATGGATCTGCTTTTGTTTCATTGGTTGATGCCCGTGGTTGCCCGTGACTTATTTCATATGGTTCATTGAGCCTGAGCCCTGCAACTGAATCTACACTTGGCACTGGAACCCATGCCTTTGCTTCTCAATCAGAAAAAACTGCTCAATCTACACCCGTAACCAGATCTACAGCATCTGTCTTTGCCGGTGATGCTTACCTTGTTACTGTAGGTGCCGTAGCTTTTGCTGTTGGTATTTATGTTCCCTCCACCACTTTAGCCTCTGCCTATGACTCTGCCTTTGCTGGTCAATCTGATTCCGATGGGTGTACATCTATGGATCCTGCCTGTGCATTGGATCACCGGATAAGGCTAGCGGGTGGTAGGTAAGGCTGGTGGCTTTCTGGCTGCGGTAGTAGTAGTGGCGGGTGGCTGGATATACTTTCGCTGGTACTGCATCGTGATCAAGAACTGGTTCCTCTCGACCCGGAGCGAGCCGCTAGGAGCAACGTTACAATAACCCATAGATGTGTACGTGAAAGAACCAACCTCCTAGCTTCTTGATGCATCGTAATATAAGAGAAATGTACATACCACCTTAGCTGCTAGGAAAATGCGCAAGGTACCAAGTTGGCTGCGTAAGATATCATTAATTGGATACTGGATTGCGCGAATAATGCATCATCTAGAATCTGTTCATAGTCAAGTGCCTGCTTTCGGGTGGTAGGAGCAAAAGCGATTTGATCGGTGGATGCGGGTCGAGTCAATGCTGCTATCTGGTTCAGCCTTAAGGATAGAGAGGTGGGTCGAGTGTCTCGCTGGATCTCGAAGCAGTCGTCGGAGGCCAGAGTCCCTCTTCCACTCAGAAGGGGGCAATTGAGTGTTCGGTGGAGAATCCTGTTGTCGATGTGGGCGGAGTGCTCTGGATGAGGTTCGATCTCTTCATGTATATCGGTTCACCATAGATAGATTCATTGCAAAGTGAGAGGAATGAATTGGTCTGTCGGAACTATATGAACACTCACCCGATTCTATATATAAAGCGGTCTGAACAATGCTTTCGGTTAGCCTGAACACCCATATCCTAGGGATCGAATTGAAGGCATAGGACTAGCGATGTTGTTTTTATAAGCCAACCAATTCTCTATCGCCCGGCATTGCCTTGCTTGCGGTTCATTCAGTCGTTCGGTACTGCACTTTCATTTCGATGGTTGCTCTCGGCAGCGCAGAAAGAGGTTGGAATCGAGTTGTTATTACGTAGATAATTCAAAGCTCGATCGAAGTTACGTATTAACGGAAATGAAAGCGGAGAAAAGGTCTTGGTTTCGAAGTCCAGCTGGTTCAACAAGTTCGTTGGCGATCCAACGGCCCCTGAACACCCATATCCTAGGGCCTGTTCCGCGAGATCAGCAAACTTCATGAATCGGGGCCCCGTCTCTTCTCAAATACTGGTTCGTCGTGTTCCAGTGCAAGGATTGATGCCTGAAGTTGCTTCCGCATCGAAGTATATCCAATATTGTGTCCAAGGTATGGAGGGCTCTTTCGAGAAGGGGGGGAACCGCATAAAGAGCCGTCGATTTTGGACTTTCAAGAAAGAACGACCAATCTTCACCTAGAGACTTCTTGCCCGTGTCCATCAATTCTACTTGTAGTATTCGAGCGAGGTCTGGCTGTTGGCCATCTTACGAGAGAAGGCTGCGAATGGGGGAAATTTGGCACCCCTTCCATAGTTGGAGAAGAAATAGGTCGCGTAATAATAATAATAGTAATAACGAGAAGCCGCCCAATTCCCTTTGTGAAATGGCTCCATAGTAGACCCTATTATGATGGTTGCGAAATGCCCCAGCGAGGCGCAACAGAATGAAAAGGAAAGGCTAGTGTTCCGCCTCTCCGGAACAAATGGAACGTAAGAAGGCCCGCCCTACCGAAAGAACTCTCTTTTATGTTGATGAACTATCTCCCAGCTCTCTCCAAGAATATGCTGGAGCTCCCGAAGCCCTCTAAGTCTAGTTTGGTCGGATCACATGCAGATGCTCAGGTCGGGATTGAGAAAGGCGCAGGGAAATGTATAGAGGCGTCGTGAAAAACACATTTTGAAATGCAGAAGTGGATTCGGGAGAAGGAGCTGAACCTCCCCTCGGAGCATGTTCAAAGACTGATTCATAGATCCTGTATAATTGTTAGCACGGGTGAGGATGATTAGAAATTTGTCCACCCACATACCATTGCTATCCCTTCTCCTCCGCAAAAGACCAAAAGATAGAGAACCCCGGACCCATTCTAGAATAGTTATTATCGGGTTGCAGATAGATCTGTGGCAAGAATGTGGGAATATATCAATTGTGTCCCTCATCCGCGATGAGCGAACTGGGCAAGACTAGCTTTTACCCCAATCTCAATCCAACTTCATACCTTATTTTCATTGATAACCGGCCAGATAGATAGCACGGCAAGCAATCAATTAAGTACATCCATATTGATAGCGCGCCTCCATAACTCATCAAGCCATACCACTAAAACAACCCCTTCACCCATCATAGACAATTACCACTTACCCCTGACCCATAAAAAAAGATTGTATTTAATCAAACTGAATCGATCTTATCTTACCTTACTTACTTGACTTACTCATATTTCTTCCCCTCAATTCGCCCTGTGCCGGTGCTTCTGCTTCCTTTCCGTTACCCCTCCGCCGAGATAGGTTCTGATTGGTCGTTTGAAGGCCCGCTATCCTATGAAAGGAATTCCTCATGGGGCTATATCGATCTCTCGATATCCTCGTATCTTTCAGTAAATGCTCTCTCGACTGGGTCCCATCTAACGTATAAGTTATTCGCTGGCCAACCAAAGCTAACTGGTATGCCTCTTCTACCCAATGCATGTTATTAAGACTAATTGAAAGCCATCAACATACCTCGATATCCTCTGGTCTTTTGGTTCCTCTTGCCCTGCCCTAATGGGAAATCTTGTAGAATTCTTCAATGCACTCTTGGACACTCTAGTCCTTCTGCTTCAAAGTATGCATTTGTCTAAACACAGTTTATTGATAATTCATCTACAAAAGAATTTCACACGGTTTACCCACCATCTTCATCAAAGTTCGAATCTTCTTAATTGACTTAGTATTAGCTTGCGTAAGGAGACTTTACTCTTCCCCCCTTCCTTTCCCCTTACCGCTCTCCTTCCATCCTTCCTTACCGCTATAGAGCCTTTCCCCTTCCTTTACTTTAGTCTTTTTCTTGGTAGTTAGCTTTTCTTTTCATTTTAGATCTCTTTTATTGCAAGTACTTTCCTTGCCCTAGGAAGGACAAGACCTCCAGACCTTTTTCAGCTTTTCATTTTGAAGTTGAACACATCACTTGTGCATACACTTTACACCCTAAATTCTTTGCTTGGTTCATGACCCCAGGCTCAGCCCTAAAATAGACCATATAACTTAACACACATAAGCCTCCCTTGAGGCCAAAAAGAATATTGTAGTTAAGTTAGGATTGTGGGGATAGGTATCCAAATAACTCGCCACAATCATCTTACATTTGAGACATAGTGGTTGACTTTTAGGAGACTTCAAATCCTTTCTAACGGATACGGTCAGAACTCATTTAGCAACAGGCGCGCTCTTCGGAGTGGATAATGCCAAGGTTGGGACCGGAAGTGTTATTGATACTCCTAGCTCTTTCACTACTGAAGATCCCCCGACCGTTTGATTTCAGCTTGAAGGCAAGGTAACCTGTTGCACGTATCTGTGAAGAGGTAGCTTAGCGGCCATTCTACTGGGTATCTTTACCCAGGTGGCTCTCACAGGAGGGAGGGCACCTGAGACATATTTCTATGGGCCTTTGGGACTTCATAACCCATTGTCTCCTAGTTATAACTATCTCATTCATACCTTCACTCATCTATGCAGGGGACCTAATCCCCCCTATTGTTAGTTGATTGGAAGGCCCTTTGCCATAGCTTAGGACTTGTTTGAGCGCTATTAGTTGATATCTTAGGCTAGAGTCTTTTGGTTTTGATAGGACGGAGCTTGGATTAGGCTACTTTTCTCTTTATTAAAACACACTTGAAACCACTTGTTGCACCACCTGAGCACGTAGTGTTGGTTGTGTGATCACTTTATTTGCTTAATTCATTGCTTTGATACTTTAGCCTTTGATAGACTTATTGCATCTTAGGAGTTATACTTGCATCTAGGAATCATAGCTCCCCCAAGGAGACTCTCTCGTAGACTCGGAGGCCTTCATCCTTTTCTTATTCCTGGACGTATTATATCCCCTGCTCGACGAGTTTGGGTTCCTACGCCCAGCCCACCTTTGGGCACTTCATCCACGGATTCGGGAAGTGAATCTTCCTCGGATTTAGAGTCATCATCCCCTTCGAGGTCTTCAGGTTCAGCTGTTCCTGGAACTAGTGCCCTTTCAACTAGTTCATCTTCCTCTAACCCGAGTTCCATACCGGTCTCTACCATGGAAGGAACTAATGCTAACCAACCCGTTTTGCCTTACATGGCGGGGTTTCATCTCCCAGATTTGACCAAACTCATCAACGATCCCATCTGGCATGATACCACTTGGCCCAATATGCCAACTAAGCTACCCTCGGATATCCCTAAATTTGAGGGTCGTGCTGGATAAGATCCTTCCACTCATATCATATCTTTCCACCCTTGGTGTTCCTCTAATAGCATCACGGAAGACTCTGTTAGATTAAGGTTGTTTCAACGCACTCTACTTATTGGGTGGGGTGCGGCCGCCAAATGATATATTTCTCAACCATCCCGTTCTCATACAACCTTTGAGTCCATAGCTAAGGTTTCCTTAATGCCCTACTATTCTTATTCGCCCCTACTAAAGTAAGGCAGATTTCATTACGGATCCCGTTACGGCTCAGTATATCCCGTTACGGCATGGCATTACTGATCGATCCATCCCGTTACGGCGCCATATATATGTAATTACGCTTTAAAGGAAAGATCTCTCTCTCTCTTGCCTGTTGTCCGGTTGTTTCGTGATCTCTCTCTCTTGCCTTTGGTGTAAGACTACGATCTATACTTAGCAAAAAAAAGCACATCTCCGACCAAGTACTTTCCCTTGGTAGCTCCGATCACTTTGATCACTATCTAGAATTCTAGGACAGGGCGCTACACTACCTTTACGAGTCTCTATCCCTACCTTCTATCCCTACCTCCGGAAGGCAAGCTGGTACCCCCGCTTTCCTCCTAAAGTGGGATTTCACCCTAATAACTGACCCTTAACGAGGTATCCCGGTTGATTTGCTCTCCCACTCTGCGGGGTAGCCTCCTTCCTTTCCCTCCTATATGGAGAATAAGGGTCTGTCACTTTCACCACTGGGTCTACTGCTGCGCCTGGGTCTCGATCTTTAACGACTAACCTGCTGCTCCTGAGAGTTCCCCACCTGAAGAACTAGACCTGTTGGCCCTAGACCACTTCATTTATGAATGCTTTTTAGGTACAGCTATAGACCCGGGATCGGATTCAACTACCGAACCTTCCCTTTACTTCAGTCCACACAACCTACCCACCTGAAGAAATAGACCTGCCTTATACCTATACCACTTTCATGAATCGCTTAGGAGCCACTGCACTATTGCTCTCTTACTTAGCCTATTTACCTTTACTTAAGTGTTCTCTACTCAAAACCCCCCCACCTGTTCTCTTTACCCACCTATAGAATAGAAGACCTCACCCTACTTACTGATGATGCCCCAACCTGGTGAGTGCTGAAGCCAGGAATACTTATTAGAGTAGGCACTATTCTATTTTCCCCCTACCTTCCCTTGGTTGGAGAGAGAGAGTTAAGCTTCGATGGCGAATAGAACGTTAGGCTATCCTAACTTGGATTGAATGGGGCTAAAGGAAGGGGAGAAAGCCTTTGATAAGGCCATGGTTAACTAAATCAAAATTCCAGTTAGAGGGTCAGGGGTCCCTTACACGGAGATGAAATGAAAAGGAAGAAAAGTGCCTTATCTTCCCGAACTCTAACTCATTTTCACCCGGTAAAGGACCTTACTTTCGCAGAGCTCTTTGCGGGGAAGAAATCAAGTCAATCCAAGAATATCGTATACAAAAGATATCTCAGTATATATGTCATTATGCATTTCATATCATATCAGATAGCTGCGGAGGTTTGAACAGATTTCGATGGCGGTGGTCGAGAGTTCGCTTCCTCACCCTACTAATTTGGCCATAACAACGGCTGGAAGGAATCAATATCTTGATGGAAGGGAGAAAGCCCCCCGTTTCCCCACCCGAGAAAGCAGGCTCTTCTTAAGCCCAAGCAGAACAAGATTTTCAGCCTTCAAGGCTAGAATCACTCCCGAAAGAGAATTAGTCAAGGTTGACCAACTAGTGAAGGTGTCTCACTGCAGTAGATGTACCCGCAGAGAAAGCCGGGGAAATGCGGGGAAATGGTTTTCAAGTTGTAAACTCTTATCAATTAAGGGTCACTCGAAGAACTATCCTTTATTGAGGGCTGGGTCCCGGGCAATCGGAGAGGAATATTTCTGTCCTCAATCTTCAAGCCATCGGGGAAGCTACGTAAGGGCTATCTGAGAGCCGCACCCCTGAATCAATAGGAAGGTGAAACACTTTGTTGTTGGCTTATTCTGAAAGCCGTATTGGAAGGTTCGAGGGCTCTATGACGTTCTCGCCCGATCGATCGGTATCCACCCTTCGAGGATCTGATGGGAGTTCCTATTGCAGGGGAGGGGGAAAACAACCCGAACGGCGTAAAGAACATTCGAGCAACCGGCCTGCCCGTTCAATGCCTACTGAGAAGAAATGATCTTCTTCCATATGTGAATCTTATTCTTCGGGAAAGGGCAATCTCCCTACGTCAGGTTAAGACGGAAATAATAGACCCAGTTCAGAAGACTCAACAGATAGGCGGCTCAATTCAGTAGATGACATGCCTGATAAGGTAGGTCAAATTGATAGGCCGAGGGGATAAGTAGTGGTTTTCACATATATAATAGTGTCACTTGAGTCAGTAGGTTCTTAAGATAGTGCCTGTGATAGAGAAACCTAGTTCAATGCAGGACGAAATGAAAAAACATTAGTATGGGGCAAGCATTTGCGAAAGAGGCCGGTGAAAAGGTGCCCGACCTAAAAGCTAAGAGAGAAACTTCATTTTTGCCCTCCGTCCGCCCAAACCCCTATTTTCCGTTCGATCATGACAAGCGCTCAACCGGTAAGTCGAGGAAAGGATACCTTTGATTTTGGACGTAACCCCAGATCTTGAGAAGGGCTATCGGGAAACCTCCTTTCTTTCGCCATGGTCTCATCATCTCCAAGGGCGGCGCATCTTCCGGCTATGGACCTTACTGGTCTCGGCTCTCGCTCTTAAGTGGGAAGGAATATATTACTTGCTCTTTATCAAATGTTATCTGCCTGATCTGAAAGGTTGAGCTCACCAGAAAATTGAGTGCATCTATTAAGGTCCCTAAACCGGAGTTTGAATCATAATGACCACGCTTAGGCGCCACTTTCAACGCTTCGAAGGGTCAAAACAATGAGGCAAAAAGGTTTGGAACAATGGAACATCGATTCGCTCTGTCTTAGGTCAGAAGCATAGCCAGCCTGTGTAGAACGACCACGATAAGAGTACTGCCCAATCGACTTACATAACCAGTTTGGGTGGCTCGGTTCACTGCACTCACACCCCGATGGTAACTGAGTCCAGAGATATATGGGACCATATCGAAGCAAAGTGAAGTAGAGAAGGCTGGAGTGGAGTGGGTCGAATGAGTAGAGTGAAATAAAAGGATTGAATGGTTCAAAGAGTGGATGGGTTGGAGGGACAAAGTTGAAAAAAGAAGTGAAGGCGGCTCAATACTTAAGAGTGCGAGCTGTTGGTACACAGAGTAAAGAGCGCGAGGGATGGGAAACATAGATGGAATTTTGGTCATTTTGTTACTACCATGGGTCACCATACAGAGAAGGAAAGATCCGTGTAGAATGGATAGGAAAGGTTGACCTTTGGCACATGCATGATAGATGGAGCGGCACGAGTCAATGGCGTGATGAGAATGAATGACGAATTGGAAAGATCCCAACGACCGCTATCAGCCTATCGAGAGAGTGCAGAGGCCAATAGAGTGGGAGGGTTGGTATGTGCTTCAGTTATCAGCCTATCGAGAGAGTGCAGAGGCCAATCATATATTATATATGTCATTACAAAACCTCTGCCTCCTCTCCTTATCAGTCGAACCTGCTTGTGCATCCTCTCCTTAGATTGAGAACCTGCTTG
>APFE030123845.1:0-13158 GCA_000404065.3 Pinus taeda
CTAATCTGCTCAGCAATTTGAGTATTCTAAGCGGGTAAAAGTCATTGTCTGCATTTCCTTACATTGCATCGGGATCTAATTATTCAAACCGTATTCTAAGTGGTTTTTGAATTTCCTTTCATACCGTTGTAATTGAAATCAATTTCGGAAAGGATGTCTGAGAATAAACACCATCACTTCCACCACCACAAGAACCAGAACGCCGACTCGGAGGCCACGCCGTACGAGAAAGCGATGAAGAAGGAGAAGCACCTCCGATCAAACACACCTTCCTCGTCGGTCTTATCTATTGGATAGGGAGAGACCATGCAGGCGCACCGGCCATTTGGAAACAGCGCACGCGTGAACTCTGTTTTCACACGGTATAGCGTGTTTGATATTCAACCCTGGCTATATATATACCGGACTAATTCCCTACCATTCCTTCATGTAATCTAATCTGCTCAGCAATTTGAGTATTCTAAGCGGGTAAAAGTCATTGTCTGCATTTCCTTACATTGCATCGGGATCTAATTATTCAAACCTCTATATATAAGTGGTTTTTGAATTTCCTTTCATACCGTTGTAATTGAAATCAATTTCGGAAACGATGTCTGAGAATAAACACCATCACTTCCACCACCACAAGAACCAGAACGCCGACTCGAGGCGACGCCGTACGAGAAAGCGATGAAGGAGGAGAAGCACGATAAGCGATGAAGGTAGGTGAACTGGGAGCAGTCGCTGCTGGAACGTTTGCAGTGGTACTATATATATATCTCTCTTATTCTGTAATTTTTAGAAAGTTGATAAACTAAATCAGCTTTATAGAGTTTACGAATTCTCTCATTGGGTATGCAGTACGAAAAACATAAAGCAAAGAAAGATCCAGAGAACGCGCACAGGCACAAGATAGAGGAGGAGATTGCAGCAACAGCTGCAGTGGGAGCTGGGGGCTATGCCTTCCACGAGCATCACAAAAAGAAGGCAGCCAAAAAGGAAGTAAAAGATCACCATTTCTAGCCACCTGCTCCCCGTACCTATGCTTTAAAACGGTTTTCATTCTTTCGCTGAAAAAGTCATCCGTCATGTTGACACTGGCTTCAGCTTCATTCCTTCATTGTATCTCTTTATGATCCTAATAAGCATTTTAACGTAAATACTTAATAGTATTGTGATGCTGTTATTGTTATTACTATTTGTATGGTGATTCTTAGTCCACCAACACCTCAATTCCAATTCCATACCTGCAAAATTGTCATAGCTTAAAAGAGTGATTTAACATACGAGTCAACCTAATTATACCATTGGGAATGAAAGATACCTCTTAATATCCTTCGACTTTAGAAAAATAGTTTTTCTTGTGTATCTAAATGTACTTATAATTAAAAACCGATTAAATTGGCTATACATGTATAATGATGAAAATTAGATTCCACTACATTTAAAAAAAAAAAACTATAAAAAGTGCATATCTTCAAAACTTGATTTTGCAAATGGCGTTATAAAATGCTTGGCCATTTATCAAATGCCTAAATGTTCATTTACATTCCCCACTTCCCCATGACAAGTGGCTTAGCTGTTATGAATGTGGACTACGAAAATGCCCTCTCATTCTCATTCTCCTCCACTCTTGGAATAAAAAAATTCAAAAAATATGATACCCCATTTATGCCCCATCATCAAAGCCCTTAATTCACTAATCTATTTCAACTTCAATTCTTCAATTCTTCCTTTAGATGTTTGGCTTCTTGGAGTAAGATTTGGGTAGAGAATATTAGGGTTTTTAGACCGGGTAACTTTAGCATTTATGGTGAGGGTTTGGGAAGAGCTTCTACTTGGGACTAAGAGTGGTGGAACTTCCGCTAAGTGGTGGAACTTTCGGTAAGATCCAGTGATACCAATGGAATGATTATGGTGACAACAATAAAAAAATTCTCGTAAATTTTGGGATTTTGTAACAACAATTGAATGATTTCAGATTGTGCTATTGGTAAGGTTT
Source organism: Pinus taeda (assembly GCA_000404065.3). Classification (NCBI taxonomy): domain Eukaryota; kingdom Viridiplantae; phylum Streptophyta; class Pinopsida; order Pinales; family Pinaceae; genus Pinus; species Pinus taeda. The sequence continues at coordinate 1,982 of APFE030123845.1, forward strand.
TGTGTCATCCTTAATTTTTTTTTTTTTTTAACAATTGTGCCATTTTTTTAACTTAAGAAAGGATGATTTTCTAGAAATTATCTCTCCATTCTAATCCGTCCCATGGATTTGTTTCATTTTAAATAATGTGTTAGCCTAAGAGCCTAAGCTTTTAGAATAATTTGATTTTTGATGTTACACATAAAATAAGTTGTGAAATATAATTGGCTTGCAAATCACCCACAATTGGAAATAGGGAATTACATCAACCTGGACGTGACTAGAAGCAAGGAATTGCATCAACTTATTTGGATAAGACAATAAGTATAATTAGTACTCCAATAAACTCACTAACCACTTATCACTTAATCAAAAAAATAAACCTTCACCACTCATCTAAGAAGCTTGCTTTTTGCATCACTAGAGCTCAAGACTACAAAATCAAGATGCGTACAATGTAGCTAGCAATAAATGAAGAACTTGAGCCCGTTCCTTTGGAATCATATTCCATAACTAATAACTTAGTTGATAATCGTATGTGCTTACTTGATTGACTATATTCTTGATAAGAAATAATTCCTTTGGAATCATATTCCATAACTAATAACTTAGTTGATAATTGTATGTGCTTACTTGATTGACTATATTCTTGACAGGAAATAAGTAATGTTGAAGCTTGCTTATGAATGTTTTTTCCTTAAATATTTTGTTCTTCATATTGAGCATCTTGATTTACTAATATGCTTCCTTGTATAATAAGTAATTCACTAATTGACTAATATGCTTATTTTAAAGTTTAGCACTTTTTTAGGTATATGTTTGTTTGTCAAAATCTAACAAAGATTTTTTGGAATCACAAGTTTAAGTAATGTAATTTCTATAGCATTAAAAAATAAAATTTAAACAATGAAAAATTACACATTATTTTTTGCACTCCAAACTGAGTTTGCAAGTGAACAAATTTGATCCCTCGAAGCTCACGTTAGATCCCTACTTATGATGGATTTATGTTGGTGTATTTAAAGTAATTTTTTATTAATGTTAAGCATAACATTAGAATTATTAGTAGTATTGATGTTAAGCATAACATTTAATAATGACAATAATATTACCAATAATACAATTATTATTAGCATTAACAATGTTAACTTATTAACAATGATACCTTAATTATAGCATAAATACACTATTGATATGATTAATGTAATAATATTATTATATGTAACCAATCATGTTATTATAACATGTAATAATTCATTTTAATTTAATGTAATAATGTTTTTATACTATTATAATGTTGTTGTTAAAGTTATTAAATATATTAGTGGTATTATTAATATTACTATTATTAATAACATTTAGGTCATAGTATTAACATTAATAATAATAATGTTAAAGATAATATTGTTATCAATACATATAAGTACTGAGGAAGGAAATTAATACTAACAAACCATCATCATTATCACTCATATTAATAATAAGATTAACAATGTTCTATTATTAATATTATTTTATTAATTATAACACACACATATACACTTAATATTTTTAATATAATAATATTTGTGTAAGGATCATATTGTTACTATTAATGTTAATATCATTAACAATAATAATGTTAGTATAAATCAACTTAAAAGTGTTATATTTTTTTAATACCCAATAAAATTTATTTGTAATTTTCCAAGGGTAAAAATCTAGAAATATAAACAACAAATGTTCTAGAAACTTAAATCACAAATGCACTGAGTTTTCTAACATGCACAAGAAAAGATAAGTTAGAACACAAACACATCAATACATAAAAATACAGGATATACCTAGGACACCCCAACTCTGGGAAACCTGCAACGTTGTGTGTATTCTATTATTCTAATCTGCAGCAAAGGATTTTCATCTAAGAATTACAAGGGAAAAATTCCTAGTTAACCAGAAGTAAAATACTCGTCCACTCTTTAGCTAAATCAATTCCCTTCATGGCTATTGGATGTACAAAATTCTTAAACAAACCAACAATTTGATCCACACATGCAAGCACACTTTCTCTCTCCTACATGCACATGTGAATGGACCTTTGCAGTTAGGTGTGGATGCTCGAATCTCACTCGATTTATTCTTTTCAAATGTTGAGGTCTACAATCTGCCAAAACTCTCACTCTTCCTTCGCTTCGCTTTCACACCTACTTGTGCTCAACTGAATTGCACCAACTCCCATGCACCTATGTCACAACTCTCTAATCTCACTGCCTGATTCACACCCTCATTTTCTAGTAAATTTTGTCGTTGTATCAAACATAAAATCTCTGCAAAGGTTGCTATGTGGTCCTTCTTGTACCCTTTCTTTCTCTTATTGAATTTAGTAGTATAATGCCCAAACTAGTGGCACGAGAAATACTTGATGTTGTTGTGATATTTGTTCTTATTCTCTCCCTTGGAACCCAACTCCCCACCAACATTACTCTTTTTATCCTTATACTTGGTCCCTCTCCGGCCTAAAGTGAAAATTTCTTGATCTTCCTTCCTTTTAACATGAGATGCAACTTGATTTTATCTACAAACCTCCCCTTGGAAATAGTAAACCCACAAATTTTTCCAATCTAGAAAGTTTTCTCAAGCACATATCTCAAATGTGAAGGCCTCCCATGATTTGGTGAAACCCAAAACAACAAAATTCACTAGTTCCATTTCTTGAACTGCCTCACCCCCATTAGACAACTTTTCCCTTACTTTGGGAAACTTGTTAAGGCAAGCAACCACTGAATCTAACTTAGACATTTTAATTCTCTTGAGCTTTTCATTCATTACCAGCTTTCTGGCCTCACTTGAACCTTTATAAAGAATTATTATTATAGTCCACATTTATTTGGATTTCTTCTTCCCAATTAGGTGAGGAATAATGTGGTCTTTGACTCCTTCAAGGATAGTAATTTTTTCCTCAGAATCCATTTCATTATGCTGAGCCAACTACTGAGGATCTATTGGTGTGGTTGGGATATTATCAACAAAATACCAAGCCCCTTATTCCTGCAGCACCACTTCTATCCTTTCATTCCACAAATGAAAGTTAGATGCATCATTAAATTGGTCTTCAAATATGAGACCCAGATATGCCATACTATCAAATTACATTGTTAAATACAAATCACACTAGTAGATTCAATGCACACTACTCAAAACCCTAACAACTAAATCGATATGATAACTTGCTTCCTATGAATCACATAATTTTCTCTTGAAGATGAAATATGTTCATGTTCCTCAATCAAAAACTAAGCTCTCATACCATTTTAGATTTCCTTAAAACTCGGTGAACTCATTTGTAATTTTCTAGAGGAAAAAACCAAGAGATATAAACTACTGATATCATGGAAACTTAAATCACAAACACACTGAGCTTTGTAACATTCATAATGGAAGATAAATCACAAGACAAATGTGACAACACATAACACAAGATATACCCAGGGAACACCAACTCTTGGGAGAACCTGCAACATTGTGTGCATTTTATTACTCTTCCGCAATAAAAAAAATTCTTTAGATAATTACAACAAGAGAAAAATTTCCAGTATGTCATAAGTGAAATACTCATCTACTCTCCAGCTAAATCGATTCCCTTCCTATGCACTAGATCCGTGAAATTCCTACACAAACCAACAATTCAACCAACCTTAGTCGTTTCTCCTGGAAAGAAATAAAAGCATCATTTTCAACCATATTCAATCATTGGCATTATATTCAACATTCCAAAGTCAACAAGGGAATAGATGTTAATATAGTCATTAAAGTTAATATATAAGCTAAATAAAGATTTTTGTTTATGTGATTATAGGTAATTGAAAACAATTCTAGACCTACAAAAGTGTTCTTCAGCCATGGCATTGGGAATAACTCCCTTGAGTTACTGGTCATATCTTAAATGAGTGATTTAACATAGTAGTTAAGCTACTCTTCAGTATTGTATTTAAATTTTTTACACCATGACAATTGAGTGTTTGTGAGCTTTGCATCGTTTGTTTACATATGTACTATATAAGGTTAGACAATTATAACTACAATTTATTGGAATTTCAAAATAAGGCGTAATTAGAATCGTATTTTTCAAATTGTCATTTTATCATTAATGTGTGTTGAAAATCAATGTACCATAAAATTTCTAACTTTGATTGCGTGTTAATATTTTTTATTAATTTTATTTAAATTCTGGTAAATAATTATATGAAAATGTAATTTTGAATTATTGAAACTGTATGATTTTAATTAAAGAGAAGTTTTTGAAACAAAATTTAAAATATAAAAGTTAATTATTTAAGTTTTAAAAATTACAACTTTATCTATTATTATATAACAACATTCTAATAATTTTCCAAATTTCTTCTCTATTTAATTATTAATTATAAGAAAAATAAATAATGATGGACCCTCTATTGGAAATTCACACATTAATCCTTTTCTTAATTATAGATTCCAATTATATGATTGGTATTGAAAGATGTTGACATATTCTCGTAATGTCCTATAGATGGATTCAGGGATTTTCAAATAATAACTTCCTTGTATATCTAAATATTATGCTTAAGCAATGTTTAAATCAAATATTAACTAAGTATAATGTAGATTATTGAAAATTAGATTTACATACATTGAAAAAAATACCTTGTAAAAGGTACATATCTTTGTAACCTGACATTGGAAAAGGTGCATATGGTTATGAAATGTTTGGCCATTTATCAAATGCCTAGAAGTTCATGCACATTCCTCATTTCGCCGTGGTAGCTCATTCACACTCTTCACTGTAGTGCATAGTAGAGTAACTACCTAGGGTTCCACCTTTGTTAGTCTCCTTGATGAAAGAGAAGATTTTCTTTATTCATCCACCTTAATGTTTTGTTGCATCTATGTATTTAATATGGTAGTTTTTTAATAAAGGGTATTGTTTACTATACTATATTTTTATAAAAACTTACGATGATTAACAATTAATGAGAATTATGAAACACCTATTCTCATTCACCTTTACTCGTCCTGGTGTCATGGTTATTAGCATGGTTCTTGGACTTCCAAAACACACTCATATTAGCATTCTCATCCATTGGTAGCATAAACAAATCCAAAAAAATTGAAAACCCATTCATGCCCCTTCATCAAAGCCTTGAATTCATTACTCTGTTTCAAATTCAATTCCTCTTTCACATATTCAGGTTCTTGGAGCATGATTTTAGATTTGGGTGGAGAACATTAAGGTTTCTAGCATTGGAAACTCTAGTATTTATGGCTAGGGCTTGAGAAGTGGAGCAGTTGGTTAACTTCTCCTTGGGACTAAGCAATTAAACTTCTACTTTACACTGAGTAGTGAAGCGCCAATGCTAGGATCTAGTGAAAACAATCGAATGATTTTGGTAAATTTTGGGATTCTGTCACAACAATGTAATGATTTCATATTCTTCTATTAGTAAGTTTTTTTTTTCATTCTTTTATTAAATTCTCGTTAACAATTGTGCCCTTCTTTTAACTTAGGCAAGGATACTTTTCTGTAAATTATCTATCCATTCTAATCCATACTACGGATTTGTTTCATTTTATATAATGTGTTACATCGGAGATGTGAGAATTAGATTCTATAATAATTTGATTTTTTTTGTTCCAAATAATATGTATTATGAAATCTCTCATGATTGGAAGCAAGGAATTGCATCAACCTCTTTGGACGTGAGTGAAAGCAAGGAAATAGATCAACTTATTTTGAAATGACAATAAGTATAATCAGTACACCAAAGTATCTCACATAACACTTATCACTTAATGAAAAGAAAAAAACCAAGCATCAATGTTTTTGGCTCATACAAAAATCATGGTTTTTGACATCACCAAAGTTCATGACTTCATATACAAAGATGAATACAACTTAGCAAGCAATACATGTAGAATTTGTTCATGATAACCGTCTTCGAGCTCATCCCTTTGTAACCATATTATATAGCTAAATTTATAATTGTATGTGGTTACTTGATCGACTATATTCTTGAACCTTCCATGTGTATTTAAACATTGACTGTTGAGTTTCACCATTACAACCTCTTTTTTCATAAATTGAATTTATCCACTCTCTCAACCATTTTAACAAATTTAACAATGTATCTATCCATGAGAAAACATACAGCTTATTCTTGTTTCATGTGAAACATCTATTTATTTCCAAAGGAAACTAACTAAATCTTGCATGGAAATATAAACACATTTATTTTCCAAGAGATCAAACACATAACAATTATTCTTTCATGCATGAACAAAAACACTTTCCTCTTACCAAAATATCTAGCCCAATAACTATACAAAATCTTCTCCCAAAAAAAAACTAATACCATAGCTAATCCTTTTAGTGGTGCAAATGCATATTATTCTTCCCAAAATAAGCCTAGTACAATCAATATTATGTGATTGCTACTTCCGTTTCGCCGGAAATCAAATACCAAAACTATATTTTTCCATGCATGCAAGTGTATACCTAAAGATTCCTCCAAAAGAATATTAACACAATAAAGAATATATTTACCAATTTCAAGGATATAATTCCATAATATATACAAGGACGTGCTTTTATTTTCTCTTCTTTTTTAAGAGTTCTAACAAACAAAAAAAAAATACTTCACTGTATACAAATATATATATTTATTTTCCAAGGATTATTATTTTTCCAAAAGTTAGATAACTCACTAGCTAATATGCATGCAATACAAAATGTTTTCCTATCATTTCACACATCAAACAAATTTGCCATATTTCATCAAGAAATAGCATGAATAACAAATCATTCTCAAATAAATCAACACATGGTATTTTATGCAAAGGTTTTATGTGAACTCTCTCTCAAAAATGTTACTCAAATATTCATCTCGAGTAGATCAAATATACTAGGTACTATTCATATGCACATAAGCACATATTTACTTTAAGAGTCCAATATTTCTCTTTAAAAATTTAATGCATATGTGCCATGAGAACATCCTTGATAATATTTTAAATGAAATAACTTAATTCCTTTTCAAGAATTACTAACATAATTATTATATTTTTGTGCATGTGAATAACTCACTTCTTTTCAATAAATATCAACATAATTGTTCTATTTATGTGCATGTGAATAACATATTTATTTTTAAGAAATATAAAACTTAACAGATATTTATGTTTTCATGAAATTAAGTTATTTCTTTTCAAGAAAATTAACACAATATCTATCTCTGTATGTACATAACAACTATTCTTATTGTGCTGACAAATCAAATGACAACACTATTTTTAATGTTTTAGTCATTAAATTTGGGAGTGGTTTATGAACAACTGGAAGAGAATTTTTGAAAACCAAACATAGTTTTTGTTGGCAATGGGTGCATTAGAGAAACCATCTCTAAGTTTTTACACAGGTGTCACGGTTAGGAATATTCAAATGAATCTTTGAAGGCCATTTTTTCCAGATGTAAATATTACATAATATTTCTATTTTTTCTATAAACTTTTGACACCATTTTCTAGAGGCAGCAAATGAATTTTCAAATATGAAATATGTGTCTGGCAAGAAAGGTCTCATTTACAAACACATCTTTATGTTTTTACACACCTATCAAAATCTAGGATATACGAAGACATATTTGGACCCTATTTTCTAATAAATCATGCAATTCACACAATTATTTATCCACAAAAATATTTTAAGAATTCAATGCACATGAAATATTTTAAGAATTGAATGACAAATACACTTACTCCTACATGCATGGAAGTCCATGGATGTTTCCCCAAGAAAAGAATCTCGACTCTTTATCATATGAATTTTTTTCAAGGAAATAAATTTGATTCTTATTTCTTCATGCACCATATGCAAACACAGTAAACTTCAAATAACATAGTTACTTGTCTTTTAATGCATGCTTGGAATCCCATTTTAAGAGTTGAATGATAAAAACACTTACTCCTATATGCATGGAATTCCATGGATGTTTTCCCAAGAAAATAATCTCGACTCTTTATCATATGAATTTTTTTCAAGTAAATAAATTTGATCCTTATTTCTTCATGCACCATACACAAACACAACGATTTTCAAATAACATAGTTACTTGTCTTTTAATGCATGCTTGGAATCCATCCTTATTCTCTCTTGGCTTCATTCTACATTTATTATGTCATTAGTTCTCATATTTTCCCACAGGCTTACAATAAGTAGAATTGAGAAAATGAAATAGCTTTTCTAAATTCTAAAAGAATTCCATAGATCACCGATAAATCACTTCATAAATCAGATTTTTCGTAAATCCTAAAATCACTCCATAAATTATCCATAAGTTATTGTAAATATTTTGTTAATAAAAGAAATTATTATTTGAGGTAATTATGCACTCAGAAAAGAGACTCGAGATAAGATTGTCAATTATCCACGATTAGAATTTTTAAAGATTCTAGATAAGATTAAGCGTGGGATGTAAATTCCCTTAGAAACAGCTTAGCTAGAGAAAAATTCTAAGACTGGTTTCGTTTAAAGTATCATGGGTGAGAAAGGTCGGCTTTAAAAGTAAAAGCCTAGGAAAGAAAGCATTAAATCTTACGAAAGAGGGACGCCTCGGAATTGGAAACATTATCATGAAGAAGGGAATAAATAATCATTGAGGAGATCAACAAGAGGCTTTATATTATGGGAAAACAATCAAGCTCAGGGGAGAACTGGAGGTAGTTAGTGGTTGGGAGGACAATGTCTCCCGGTGCAGGTTTCTGTGCAGCTAATTTCTTAAAGTCTCTGATTTGGTTTATGATGATTTTAGATATAAATTAACTATTGTATATTACTATGTTGCGCATAATTATATATTAATAGTTTTAGTTTCCAATGCTGATGATGGATGGAAATTTACTTGTTGTAGATTACATTTTGTGTATGAATATATGTTAATGACTATAGATTGATATGCTAGTTATTGATTAAAACAAATTAATTTAGATTAAAATGTCGATGTGATTGTAGATCAGGTACTGGAGAGCAACACCACTTTCGCGCCATCCCCTCATCTAATATAATATGCTCAACATTCTAAGTATCACAAGATGTTAAAAGTCAATATTTGCATTCACTACCATCTAATTGCGATCTAATTCAATTTTGTTTTAATTATTTTAAGGGTATAAAAGTGATTTTTGAATTTCCTTCCAATTTGTTGTAATTGAAATGTTGGAAAGGATGTCTCAAAAGAAACATGAGCTTGGTCATCATTTCAACCATCGAAGAAGCAAGACTGTACTTTAGAGGCGACAATATACGAGAAGGCAATGGAGGAGGAGAAGCATCATAAGTGAATTGAGCATTTAGGGGAATTGGGAGGATTCGATGCCAATATGTTTCCACTGGTATCTCTTATTCTTTAATTTTAAATTTAATGGTGATGAGGTCAAACTTTTTCTAAAATTTAAAATGTATGAATCGATCTGTAAAATTTGAATTATCCTAATTTGCACAGGGTTGATAAAAAAGCCAACCAAAAAGATAGATTTATTAGAAATATAACGCTATAACTACTATTATTGAAGTACTAGTTATGTCATTTTGTACGCAGTAGAAGAAATACAGAGAAAAGAAGGATACAAAGAATGCCCACAGGGACAAGATTGAAGACGAGATTAGCTGGGGGCTTCACCTTCCATGAGAATCAAAGAACAAGGAAACTCGAAAAGAAGTAAAAGATCTTGACCTGTGACCAATAACTATTCTTTCTAAATAGTTTTCATTCTTTCACCAAAAACATCGTCGATCTTCCTGATATTGCATTCAAATTTACTTGTTTGTTGTATCACTTTATCTTCCTCATAAGCATTTTGATGTGAATATTTAATAATATTGTGTTTCTTTTAGTAGTCTTTGTATTAAGCATCTTGATTTCAATAGCACCATGTAAAATTGTAGAATATTTGGATTTAAAATGTAAACTGTGGATAAGCTAAATAACATATCAAAATTATGTTTTTGTTCATTGCATGGGAATAATCACATAGTTTAAATGAGTAATTTATCATATTAATTAAGGACGTATGTGTGTATATTTTGGAATAAGGTTTCTAGAATTTCAATTTGATTATCAATAATTATTAACAATTTAATTTAATTAGAAATAATTATTAAGTGAATGTTAGAGGCTTAATCTCAATTGAATATTCTAAAATATTTTTAGTGATATCAATAAATCAAAAGTTTAGATTTATTTTCAAAGTATTTATTTCATTTTTTGTTATTTTAATTAAATTAATTAACTAGAAAAAAAACATATGAATAAATGCCACATAGTTTATTAGGTATGTCCTATTGATAAGCCATGGTATTTTGACAAAGCCTATTTATATATTAAGAATCTCCATAGTAAAGTGACACTGAATCTGGATGGGAAGAATGGTGTGACATGGTTTTTTAAATGTATATATTTGAATTTGTTAAATAGAGGCCCAAGTGCTCCAACTCTCTACATTGTTCGTCAATGATAAAATGAAAAATGCTTTTAAATTTGTCGAATAATATAAAGGGTAAAAGCAATATGAAGAGGGTAATGGATCTTTCTAGCAATGTTAAGTCCATATATTAAGGTTTTTAATGTTAATAGATAAATGCAGAGATGGAAAAAGCATAGAAAAAATGAAAAAAGAACTATGCTCAGAGCAATTGTGAGAACAAAATATTGAAGAAAAAACATTCATAGAGAATTGCACCTCCTATATGAAGTGAACAGGACAACTTCCTCAAAATTCATCACCATCAATGATCACCAACCAAACGACAAGTGTTTCTGGTACATTATGTCATACACATAGGGACAATCGATTAGGTTGTCATGACTGATAGAGGGAGAGATGAGTAGGGTTAGTAAAATGCTCATCTTTGATAAAGTGGTCAAAGCTAACAAGCGAGAATGAACGAGGAATTACTAAGGAGGGAATATGAGAATAGAATTTGTGTTGTGATGCTATGTTATGAAGATTTTGGTATGTCTTCCAAGCCTTTATATCCTAAGTTTTTTTTTATTCTAACTATTCATATTTCCCTTATTTACATATTTTCAAAATATTCACCAAATCCCTAAGGATTAGGTGTCTAAAATACTTAATTTCTTTAGCTAATTTACATGAAAAATAATTAGATTATATATATATATATATATATA
>APFE030123855.1:28907-54971 GCA_000404065.3 Pinus taeda
AAATGGGTTTTTGAAGAGGCAAAAATTAAACCCATCTCTTCCAAGGCTATATATACAAATTTTTATCAAAACCAAAGGCATTGTGCTATTACAAGCCTTGGAGAAGCATTGTAAAGGTGTGAGTGTGAATTTGTGAGCATTTGAGTGAGTTGGAGGCAACTTTAGAGGGTGCGGCACATATACCCAGGAGCGCGGTGCACACGCAACCTGCCCACAGTTCAATTTTTCTAAAGGCGTGGTGCACTGGCCTTTGTGCGTGGCACACATAGACAAGGGCCAAAACAAGTGCCCAATCACTTCCAAATTTCGGTCAAGCCTATAAAATTGAGAGGTAGGCCTTATATCATCCCTTCCTCATCAGATTTTGTCAATGATATGGTGTTTGTAGAGATGTTTCAATGCCACCAAAATGTATAAAATCGACCATAAGAAATCACCTAGAACCATGATGGCTAGGGTTGTTAAAATGTGTGGTTAGTGCCAAGGTTTCACTCCACTCACCTTTTCCCCTCACCTATCATTTTTCTCATCCTCCCTCTCTCATTTTCCCTAAAATCCCTTTCCTAAACTACTACCAAACCCTCCCCCTACCCCTCCACTATTTGGCCAACATGACACCCCAAATCCTACCCTCTCAAAAACCCCAAACTCCTCCTACATCCCTAACAAATATCTCCCTATAACCCATATTTCCATTACGTCACTCCCTTCCTAACACTCCCTGTTTCATTGTTCCCCTTGGTAACAGATACTACAAAGGCACCTAGCCTCACACCATCATCAAAAGGGCATCCTAATCACTGTCCACATTACAGTCATGACATCACAACGTTCTTCTGAGTATGAGATGGAGACATAGAGTGACTCATCCTTAGAAGAGCAGGCTCCCAAGAGACACCACAAGAGTGGAAAACATGTCAGGGATGAACTCACTAACCTCACCGAGTTACAAGCATGCCCTCTTGCCATGTCATGTTTCCAACACCTATCATGTTTTGAATTTTGTCAAAGGGTGGCAAATGTTAGAGTTCATCATGAGTTGGCCCATTTATTTGTGCTTCATCTACATGGAGGTTAGTCTACCTTGGTCGGGGTCACTTTCACATTGACACCCGAAGCTATATCAGTGTCAACAGGTATACCAAATGTTGGAGAACAGTGGCATAAGAAGAAAAAGGTGGAAAGGCAATGCTATGAGCCTTACATCAAGGCCAGATTCTTGAATGAGCTCACAAGAGTCTTTCCCTTCAGATACTTGAAAGATGAGTATGCTCCACTCATGAGATTGATCATGAAATACTTCAGCTGTGAGGGGAGGTTCTCTCGACTGTATGCCTATCACACCCGGTTGCTCATGCACTTCACCAGGGTGAGGATGTTGAACCTCCCGTTTTTCATATGCAGGAACATAGAGAGGATGAACACATTCATGTTGCATAAGACCCCTCAGTAGCAGCTTAACAGTGTGTTTCACTTTGCTCTTATCCAGATTTTGGTAGATCATCAGTTGGGATTGCAGGGCATTGCTTGGGAGGACTTCATCTCCCGTGACTTCTTCAGCACATCACAAGTACTATCAGAGTTAGAGCAGGAGTTGGGTGATCCTTCTCATCAACATGAGCACCATGAGACCACTACCATGCCAGTTTTCATTACATATTAGAGAGGCAATAGACACTTGTTTGCAGCAGCAAAGCGAGTGTTATCTCCACCCAGGGTGGAAGGGGCCTCGCTTTCGGCATCAGCGACATAGGTACTGGACAAGGGAAAGAAGATCGTGCATGATGAGGGGCCATCAGGTGTGCAGGAGACCGATGTCATCCTCATTCAGGATGATGAGGCAGAGGCAGAAAATGCCAAACTTAGGATGACCATTCAGGAGCAGGACTCGGAGATCCAAGACTTGATACTCAATATGGAGAGGGCCAGATGGATCATCAAGTATCTAGAGTAGAGGAACAAGTAGGTTGAGGACTAGCAGGAAATCATGGAGCTGCAAAGCATCCGTGGAAATCGACAAGTTGCCCAGCAGAGGAGGATTGAGCTCACTACCTTGGAGCAAGAGATCAACAACAACCGTGAGTCTTGGTTAGAGCGGGTCAATATACACTTGGAGAGACTGCTGGAGAAGGCCAACAGGGACAAAACCATATTGAGGAGGATGGATTGTCATTACAGGGCACGAAACATGAGCGCAAAGGCCCGAATAAGGAGCTTAAAGGCCAAACTGAGCAGAGCAGCAAAAGAGGCAAAAGAGCAATATCGGTTTCGAATCTTGGTGGAAGCTTCTGTGGCCCAACATAGTGCCTCCTAGAGAACCTCCAACCCAAATTTCAAGAAATTTGGGACAATTTTTGTCACATGGGAATTTTTTGGCACAAACATAGGTTTTTTCTCTATACGCGCCGCGCCACCCGCGCGACGCATAGGAATGGGAGCTCCAAATGAGAAATAGTTTGCATTTTTGGATTCAACATGTAAAATCACGATTACTGGCACTTGGGCAAGAAATTTGGGCATGATTTGAGTCTCCAGGAGGTCAAAAACACCCAAAAAATGGCCTCACTGCCCCTATTTTGAGACACATGAAGCAGTCTTGGGAGAATAAAGATTTGGAGGGTTAAATGAGCTCCAAATTCAAAAATTCCACTTGGGTTGGAAAATAGTCAGGACAGGATTTCCACCGAGCACACTTGGTCACATTTTAGACTCCTAAAAGTGCCTCAAAACGGGTCTCAAAGTGGCGCGATGCATACATAAAAGGGCGCGACGCATATAGGAAAAAAGGCCCAAAATGCGTCTGTTTCGCAAAATTTCGCTTCCTGACTTTTCATAAGTGGGCCCCCTCATCTACACTTCATTTTTTTGGCACCAATGGCAGCTTTTAAATAATTTTCACTCTAGATGAGCATCTATCCAAGTGTCAAAAAAAGGCAAAGTGTCACCCAAGCCATTTGTCATGTTTGTGGTGCTGCACCTGTAGCTGATGTTTGGCTCTCCACCTTCATTTTGTAATGATTTCAGTAATTCCCCAACCCTTGGGAATTCTATCTCTTCATGTAACATTCTATATATTGTATGCAAACTATTTGCAAAGGGTTGGTTGGCTTGTAACTTCAGGGAGACTGTGGGAAAGAAACTCTGTTTCTGCATTGTATATTTTTTACAGAGGATTAATGAAAGGCAGTGGCTCCGTTTCATGAGATTCATGTGGTTGTGAGTGTAGCAAATGTGTCTCTTATGTTTCATATGTATCTTTTTATGTTCCATAGTTCATTTCATATTCATTTCCAGGGAAATTTTCTAAGTTAGCTAAGGTAGAATTCAATTTTATTACTCTGCCTGTGGGAAAATTTCATGTTCAGTGTTCATTCTTCTGTTGAAAAGGATTCATGTTGTCCATGCCCTTTTCACCCTCTTTATCAATCTCTCCATTCTGCACTATCTTAAACTAAATTGCTAGGCTTTCCACCTATCTTTCCTCACGAAGTAATCCATGCCTTTGTATTAAGTTCTCTGTTCATTGAGGTCCATTGGTCCCATACCATCCTAGAAACATAGTCATTCATAAAAATCACTTCTTGTTTCTATATTCACTTACTAGCCTAAGATAAATAGTTCACTGTAAGTCATCTCAGGCCTTTTCGTTTATCTATTCACTGAGTGTGACTTGGAGAGAGCCCTCTCTTGTTCTGGTAGGGCTAGCTACCAGACTGAGTATGGTTTGTGGCTACCCTGAATTTTGCCTTCTTTCAGCCTAAGTCAGATTTAGGTGATAACATAGTGGATCATGTCTGCACATGGAAATGAGGGATACCTACATGCAATCTGGTACAAGCCAGACTTGTGTATGTTGACATAAACTTTGCGATCTTCGAGATTATCCTCAAATGTGCCTGAAATGATATCATTGATGTCCTGCCATTTCATATTGATTCGTTGTCTATGAACAACTTGGTGTCTTCATATATGGGCAAGATGATAGACACTTACTCGACTGCATCTCCAGTTGTACTCTCAATGATGTCCTTTGACCTTGCTCTCTTGGAAGCCATTGTACCTATACTTCTAAGAGAATAATGAACACTTATGATACTTGGATATAGAGAAACACTCATGGAAAGAACAATGTCATTTGAAAACCAAAACACTTGAGGACTGACCTGCAACACAGCTAGGTGACTCACTAGAAGATTTGCATAATTTTCAGTAGGAGGCTGGGAGACTGACTGTCAAAATTGTGCAGAACATGGTCTATACCAGTAGAGCACAGTCCAACTTGGCTTGCTGAGGACTGAAACTACACATTGCACAATTTCAGTCAGCATGACTGCAACTTGGTTAAACTACATCCTTTCAATTTCGGTGGCCAACAAGGAACTGCCTCTCAAAATTGCATCGAGAAAGCCTGGGAGGTTAGTGTTGGGAAATCTCTGTGCAATTCCTCAGAGGAAAGAAGAGCCTTCACTCTTGGAAATTCACACTGCAAGCTTGGTAAGGCAAGAGCTAGGCCAAGGCATCCTAGACTTACCGATGAGCGACTGAAAACATGTAAAGGTTGAATGCATGTGAGAAGCTAAGTGTAGAAAAGAGTGAATGAACATGCATGAAAACAATGAGTGCAAGATTCAGTAAATGGGAAAACAAGTAAGTGTGTGAAGTGAGTCACTACAATGACGATCGTTAGTGCAGAAGCAATGTCATGCATGTGACAATAGTGAGAGGCAATGAAAAACTTGAAACGGTGGTTTGACAAGCTAACATGCATTAAAACGACAAGAAGTGTTCAAAAAAACCAAGAAAATAGCACTTACACAAACCGAAATACAAAAAACTATAGAAAATCAACAAAAGACATGAAAATTGAATTCTACTAGATGCGATGGGGAATGCCAATAGGGCTCCAAGATTGAAGTGTGGAATGAGCTCTAAAGCATAGAATAAATAGTTTTGATAAGATCGAGGCCTATGACATGCATGGCACAAATATATGAAAAAGCGACACTTGGAGGGAGGTTTCTAAAATGACTTTTTCATGTAACCCCAATTGCTAAGAATGGATCCCTAAAATCTAGGGATTCTTTTTTCTTTTTTTCTTTTTTATTTTCAGAGAAAAAGTATCCCATGCATGCAAATCTAGATTGCTCAGTCTTGGAGGGAACCATTTTACTTAGGAGGACATGCAACGGAATGCAAGCCTTGGAGTGACTTCTGCGCAATTTCTAGGCTAAGTTGCTCTGGCTACCCCTAAGGTTATGCACAATTTCTATATTGAAGCCAAGGGTGTCAGCTAGATCTGTGCAAATTTTGAGACCAAGCCCAATCATGGGTTGCTTTGGACAATTTTCAGAGGGAAGGTTACTTGTTTTCTCTACGCATTTCTGGAGACCAGTAGACTGCCTTGATACTTTGCACAATTCTGAGAGAAATATTGGTTTCCCTCCAGTTCTACATAATTCATCAAGTGAGCACAATAGACAGATAATGATCAAGTCATAGGATGTCAAGTTGTGGGTGAAAGGAAAATAAGCTAGCAAACACAAGTTGTTAATCCAAGAAACTCAATTGAAATCATATGTACCTAGACAGTGCAAGACATGCTACTAAGGATGGTTGGTAGGGAGGCTCCAAAACGAAGCTAAGAAAAATTTTGGAGGGTGATTTTTAGCCGTTACAACATTGCTGCAAAGTTCCCTCCAAATATGTTATCCAGGGAGAAGAGAATGATTGTAAGGAAGAGCACCCCATTCACTTGGATTGGGGTAAATATCTTAAAATTAGGCCAAGATCAAGTCTTGAGGAGGTTTTTCAAGGAAGAGGAAGTCTTTGACATCCTCTTAGCCAATCATGATGGGCCTTGTGGAGGTCACTTTACTGCCAAGAGGAAAACTTTCAAGGTATTGCAAAATTGCTACTATTGGTCCACTCTCGACCAAGATGCAAGAGGGTACACTAGTAGATGTGATCAGTGCTAGAGATTGGGGAAACCCACTCCAAAGGATGAAATTCCCTTGCAACCTCAGGTGGCTTTAAATCCATTTAAGAAGTGGAGCATGGATTTCATTGGGCCAATTGATCCACCATTAGGGTAGAAAAATTATATAATTGTATGCACTCATTATCTGACAAAGTGGGTTGAGACCAAGGCTGTCAACATAGCAACAGATGAGAAAGTGGTTGAGTTCTTAAGGGAAAATGTGTTTTACAAATTTGGGTACCCTAGAGAGCTAGTCATTGATGAAAGAACTCATTTCGCATCACATATGATAAAAAATATGTTAAGACAACATGGGATAAAGCACATATCATCTACTGCCTATCATCGATAGGCCAATGGAAAAGTAGAGGTCACAAACATGGCATTACAAGGCATCCTCACAAAGGTTGTGAACACCAATAGAAAGGATTGGCCAGAAAGACTAGTGGAGGCCACTTGGGCCTACAATACAACTTGGAAGACAACTACTAGTTTCACTCTTTATGACTTGGTCTATGGAAAGAAGGCCCTACTATCCATTGAGTTTGAGTATAACATGTTGAGAATGGAAACACTATTGGATTTGGATGTTACAATTGCACAACATGAGAGGGCTCTCCACTTGGATGGCCTAGATGAATTCAGAAAGTAGGCCCTCCTACACACTGAATTTATCCAAGTATAGAGGAAGGTTTGGCATGACAATAACATCAAGGACAAGTTATTTCAAGAAGGGGATTGGGATCTTCTATATGACTCCAAGTTCAAGGACTTCAAAGGAAAATTGATGACAAGGTGGTTAGGCCCATACTTGATGGAGAAGTGCCATGATAATGGAGTTGTTCAAATCAGGACCATTGATGAAGAAGGTATTCCCTTACTTGTCAATGGATATAGGTTGAAGGCTTACAAAATTCCTCTATCCAAGGAAGAGTTCATCAACACCATTAGCAAGGAAATAAATGTGATTGGAAGTGTCCTCGCTTCCAAGTCACAAAATGTTTGAAATTTGTTTTATTTGTGAAAAAAACACAATAAGAGGCCTGGATGAAAACCTCCAGGAGGCATTCAAGGCTAACTCTTGGGTTGAAAACATCCTTGAGGAAACTCATGAATGAAAAAAAGAGAGAAAAATAAAAGATCTATGGGTGAAAACCTCCCTTCAGGCACCCAGGGTAGGTAGGCAGGTTGAAAACCTCTCCTAAGGTAGTCTGTCTGTCACTCAACAAAAATAGAAGAAAAAAGAAAAAAGAAAAAATTACCAGGACAGGGAGCTCCAACCTGTCCATTAATAAATTATTTCATTTTGCAAGTTTTCGAAGACAATGGAAATTGCAAAGCTACAACAACAACATGCTCAGTTTCATTCCATTCATCCCTCCATCCACTACATCTCATCCATGCCAACCATGCCCCTACCAATCATATCAATTATCATGCCCCAAACATCAAGTTTTTTAGCATTTTATAGTTTTCTACAGGATGTCCTGTAGTTGCTACAAGAAGATCATGTAGCACTGTCAAATGCCCTGAAATGCTACAAGAAAGGGGACCTGATGAGAAAGTCATATTGCATGCTTATTCTTGTTTATTAGGGACCCTACACTTCATCAAACCACTCACCCATCATCCATGCAACCTTGATTCAAATCACCATACCCATATCTTGCTCTGTCTCATTCAAAACAAAACACGATAAAATGTCAAAAAATATATAATAAAAAAAGGGAGGACATGTCCTTCATTTTCATTGCCCTTCACCACTCCATCAGATCTCTGCTATCATACCCCAACCCCTACACCACTTTCCACCATCCCTTTGAAGAAACAACCTTGAAAAGGAAGAAAAAGGGGTTGCTACAGGATTTCCTGTAGCAACTTGTAC
Organism: Pinus taeda; assembly: GCA_000404065.3. NCBI lineage: Eukaryota > Viridiplantae > Streptophyta > Pinopsida > Pinales > Pinaceae > Pinus > Pinus taeda. Next base: position 36,770 of record APFE030123855.1, read on the forward strand.
TGCTACAAACAACTTGAAGCTCAGTTTGTCTTCCCAACCAAGGTAAGGAGGAGTACCATCATCCATGGGCAACTTGTTCTTCCTATCAAGAGCCCACAACAACAACAATAACAAAAGGATATCAAGCACCTTCACACACGAACAAGACAAGAAGTTAGCTATACAGGGGCCCAGAGAAACACACAGAAACAAAGCAAGGAAGCACTTCCCTGAGAAGAAACATAAAAATCAACGACTCCAACATGCACCAATTAGCAAAAGGTAGGCTCAGGTATGGTAACTTACTCAACTATTCCCTAGGTACGATATGATGAAAAATGTGTAAATGTTGAAGAAAGGTTTTCTATAAGCTAGAGGTGGGCAGTTAACTTGGCCACCCTCAACTCATGATCAAAAAGTGATCTTTCAGTCAGCTTGCCATGTAAGGATGTCACATCAGTGATAATCAATTAGAAAGGTGGTCAAAATCAATTAAAAGGGTGTGGGTGATGATTACGAGGAGTAAGTGAATGATGACCAATGGTGTGCCAATGGTTCAAATTAGGAAATATTACACCACTACTAGCTAGCACAACACTTTGAATCTTGACCATAAATAACATAAAACCCAAAACTTTCATGCATTTTTTTCACTCATTTCAAAATCAAGGAGATAGGGACCAGCTTAGAAATCCATCGAAAAGGTCAAACCTTGCTCTGGCCATCTTATAGGAAACAACTACAAGAATCACCGAAGGCTACAGGAAGTTACATGAAACAATTAAATTCCATGGGAAGTTTGCAAGGGTGTGCCTAGGGTCAACTTGGTCCTCAATTGTAATAATCCCAACCATTACAGTGAGAAGTAAGTAGCTTATCTCTCTTACGTTCATGGTTTGCATAACTGATACACTTTGCACTATCTTAGGAATTACAGTCATATTGGGCATTAAAAAAGGTTTGGGACTATAAAAGTAGAAAAATTGTGGCTATAAGGAGTTGTAGTAGTTGTAGACATCCACTAAGAAGTTTAGCTCTCAACTACCCTGAAATTCATAATGAAGCTACCTTACAAAACCTCCTACACTTAGCTGAAATCAAAGAAGAGAATGGGAGGGGGATTAAATAGAAGAGAGCCCACAGACACATCAAGAATTCACCTTCATCTCCCTATGATAGACATCTTCAGGAGGCATCACTATTTAGGCTTCTTTGAGTTTCTCAAGGGATATGATGATGATATAGCTTATGATTTTTCCATGGCACTAAACCCTTAAGCAAGAACAAATGTTACCGTTGTGGTAAGAGGGTTTTCCATTATCATCAATCCTGAGTTAATCAGTAGAGTGACAACATTTATTTTAGGGATAAATTAGAGAAGGGAATACAGGGCCAGAAACACCTTTTCTAAGAAAAATTTCTTCACCAATGATGAGAGACCAATTGAAGACAAAAATGCCGCCAGAAGGGAGAGTCTTCCCTATCCCTGGGATGAGGTAGCCTATCACATCCTTAAATACATTTCTTGTGACGGGAGATTGACTGTAGTCTATGGGTACCAGTTTAGGTTGCTCCATGAATTAATATTTCAAATGAGGTTTCCCATAGCCCAAATATTAAGTGTGCCCTATTTTTGCCTACAATCAATCACAAACATGGGCTAGAAGGTGAAAGAGGGTAAGAAACAATAGTTAGCACACCATAGTCTCATCAGGCTGATAGTAGAGGATGATTTGAGTAGGTCAATAGTCCATATCCTCTGGTCCACATTCAAAGATATGGATAGAGAAGAATTCCTAGAGTCCCAAGTCCTTTCACTTGGCGAGGACCTAGCTTCAAGTGAAGCAGAAGGAGAAGAAGAAGGAGAAAAAGAGGAAGAAGAGGAAGAGACAGAAAAAACAAAGGAAGAAGAAAAGAGAGAAGAAGAGGAGGAAAAACAAAAAGAGACCAGCCTTGACAAGACCACTTCACTTGAAGAGGAGGAGATATCCCCAAATCAGGGAAGGCTATCTCCTAAACCCACTCGAGAGGAGGCAGTTGTTTCCTTAGCTTCTTTGAGCACACCGATCAAATCCACAAAGGAAAGGCAGAGACAAACTCCCCTCTATTTAAAAAAAAGAAGAAACACTAGGATGAGAAGGGGAGGACACAAACCCCCACAAAACTCCTATTATAATTAAATAATCACCAAGTAAACAGGAGGAGTTAGAATCCATGGGAATGTAGGTTAAGAAAGTCACATCACTAGGAGCAACCCCAACGACTCCCATTACCTATGTTAGGAAGCATGTCACCAGGTCAACCTCAGCCAAGCATCCCAAGGCACTTGTAACACTCCAACAGAAAGGAAAAGGCATATTGCATGATTCCCAAATAGTGCTACAGGTAACACTTAGCAGTGCTACAGGAAAGGTAGAAAGTGCTACTAGAAGAGTAGCAGGGGAAAAACGAGGCAAAGAAGAAACACCACAATCACAGGAGGGGGTATCTTCTCCAAAGATAAATGAGGAATAATTTACAAGGATACATGAGCTTAGTCCACAACCCATCTTGAACTCCTACTTCAAGTTCATTGAAGGAGGAAGAGTGATACCACATAAATTTTCAATCCCTATCTTCTTTGAACTTGAAAAAGAGAGAGGAAGGACACATCAATAGATGTAGATTGCTAAATCAAATAAAGTAGAAGATGTGGGCCTTTTGGAAGAAAAACTCCTAGAGATGGGCAAGGAGTTGACTGAATTGAGAGATATAGAATACACCATGAAAACACATCTACAGGAAAAAAATACATGGATGAGGAGGAAATTGCAAGAAAAGGAGACCTAATTGGCCACCATGGAAAGCCTCTCCATGGAGGCACTTCAATGTCGAGTTCCATCCAAATCCTATGCACTTTACCTCAAGGACCAATGGATGCAATCCAACATTAAGACATTGGCACAACATGGAACCATGCCATTCCAGGATTACAGGCAATTCATTGATTGGTGTGACAAGATTACCCTTAAGGATACAACCAAGGTATCTGAAGTCTACCTACACAACCTTACCTTAATAGAATTGAATATTTGGGACCCCAATGCAAAGTTGGGAGACTTGCAACTGATGGCCCTTGCATCATGTATGAGCCATGAGCAAGCCTGGACTCAGGAGGTGAAGAAAATAGTATAAAAAGAGGAAAAGGAACCCCTCTACATCATGGTAGAGCAAATAAATTCAAGTGTTATAATAAGTAACCACAACATGATTTCCAATGATGCACAACTTGAACCAAGAAATCTAGCTACCCAAGAACAACCCATCTCCCATTTTTAGGACACTCTAAGATTATTAGGGATTGAGATACAACAAACATGTTGATGATGATCATCAATAGGTAAGCTATATGGGTCTTAATGCCACTCTCAAGCATATTAAAATCAAATTTCCTCACATTTACTTAAATATTTTATTATATTTTTCTTAGTGATAAGGGTAAAGGTGAGATGTTATGTCATGTGGCCTAATATGCATTAATTGTAGAAATTAAAGTAGTTTTGGGCTGATTTAAGTGCAGGAACTCAAAGTGGACAAGCAAGAGGGATTTTACAAGATTTGTCTCCCTCCTTAACTCCTCAAATCATTTAAATATTTCTCTACCATATCTAATCAACTTGGAGTTACAAGCAACCAAACCAACTGAGTTCACTGGCAGCCGATCTAGTGACAGTGAAGATAAGGCATTCTTGAGTTTGGGAGCCAAGTATCTCTAATTTTTAGGAAGCTATAAGTAGCTTCAGTTTGTATAAATAAGAAGGCCAAGGGCCTCGTTATAATTCGATATTTTGTTGTAGCCAAGAGGCAATTTAGAGCTGAAACATTGTGATTGTTAATCTTATGTTGTATTTGACATTTTGATGATAATGAGAAGGTCTACCTTGATCCATCACTGAGTTGACTTAGAGGGCTAAAGTTCTTGGGTTAGGGCCCAACCTCAGTAGTAGAGGTTCCTCTTTTTGTACATGTATTCTTAGATTAAAATCATATTTAGCTACTGATATGTTATTTCTACTTTGTTTAGTTTAATAAGTATTTGAATGATTATTTAGTATTGTTTCCATTAGTTGAAGAAGTAGATCAGTAGTACAATAGTGAGAAAGAATACTTCAAAAAATATTTTGACAGTGTCCTCTTCCTCATCCCCCTCATGAGATCACGGTTTGAGGGCCCCACTCTCACTGCCCCAAAAACAAATTTATCTTTTGATCATTACATATCTTAGGGTTCATTGTTGAAGAGATCAATGTTTATGATTTCTTAGAAGCACCTACAGTTGTCATTTTGTTTCTTGAGTTTGTTGTAGTTTAGGAAGGCATTTCATTTCATAAATCTAGTCATTAGCCATCAATAAATCTATTTTCTCAAATTCAACTTATCTTTTCCCTATTTATATGAAGTCATGCATAAAAGAAGAGAAGAACATGTTTTTTGTAGGGATTTTTGATATGCAGGGCGGAACTCATCCCACTAGCCTCATCTAAGTCTTATCCACCTTTTGCTAAGGCCTACCAACCCCTAATCCAAATTTCTATTTTGCAGCCATCATGGATAAGCACCTTAGGCAAATCCAACCATCCTGAAGCGTTGGGCTGAGCCTTGGGTAATGTGAACCTTCCATACACCCTATTTCACCATTAGAAATATTTTCAATACTTCATTTCACCTTCCATACCTCCCTATGGCCTTCAACTAATTTCTTGTAGAAAACTAGAACATCATGTAGTAAACTAGGACATCATGTAGTAGTTCTTGTAGCATCTACAAGATCTCCTATAACATCCTGTTTAAATCTGTTTTGAGATGAAATGATAGTCTGAGCATAGGGTAGGCTCTCCACTTAAATTCCATGCCTCTCAATGTCATTTTAGACCAACTTTTCCACGCCTTTCTCCCCTGCAAATATCAGATTGTTTAACAAAGCATTTACATTTCTAAATAAAAAATCAAAAGACTCTTTTTTTGCCATTTCAACATCAGATAGCTATTGCATGCATCCATCAGTCATAGAGTGATAGGATAACTTCCCATGTCCACTTAGTCAAAATATCCAAATGATAGAATGAAAGGTTAGATTAGTTCTTTTTTGCAGGTAATATGTGTCATTTATTAGCTAGACTATTTCATGGCATTTCATAGCACTTTCCATTCAGAACTTTCATTTCCTAAATGAGAAAGAAATTAATTTCTTGCATTAAATATTAGTTGTACATTCAATGTCAGTATTTAGACTCCTCCTAGTCTATAGAAGGTTGGCTTGAAAATCCTACTAGTCTATCACCCTAGTTGAAAAGTGACAAGAGTAGATTGTTGCATCTACTGTGCATATAGCACTATCACCTCCAAGTTTGTAAGAAACCCTGGGTAGATAAAGTAAATTTGGTATCCCTAGGAATTGCAACATCCTTGCTGCAATACTGAGGCTCATCCTGTAGTAGTCTATGTTACAACTGCAACAGACCATTGTTGCATTCTCTTTCACCACCAATTCAAATAGGGGGATCCATCATGTCTACAAGCCTTGTGTCTCCTGTTGAGAGCTCAACAACAACATCAAGGATACCAAGCACCTACACATAGGAAAAAAACCAGAGGACAGCTACATCAACAGGAAGAAATTAACAAAAAAGATCAAAGGAGAGCACTCACCTAAACAAGAAGCATAGAAAGGTCATCCTCCAAAATGCATCACCCAAGAAAGGTAGGCACATGTATTGTAGCTCATCCAAACTCTTCCCTGAGTACGATATGCTAAAAGTGTAGGGAATGTGATTTTTTTCTTTTATAAGATGGAGGTGGCTAGTTAACTTGGCCACCCTCAGCTCAAAGACAAAAAATAAACTCCCACTTAGCATGCCACGTTGGAATGTCACAGCAAGGAGCATCAATAAAAAAGGTGGTCGATTTATTTATGTGAGAGTGGGTGATAATTATGAGGGGAGGCTGCATGATCACCAACAATGGGTCAACGGCCCCAATAAGGAAATCTGGTACTAGTTCCAGCTAACACAATGCTCCAAGGAATCAACCATACATAGAAAAAATTCCATACTTTCATGCACCCATATTTCATTTCAAGATCAGAGAGACTAGGACCACCTTGGAGAGCCATCGATGAAGTAAACCCTGTTTTGGTCACCCTACAGGAAACAAAGATACAAGAAACTACAAGAAACTCAGGGAGCTACAAGAAGCACTGGAAATTCACAAGAAATCTACAAGGGGGTGCCTAGGTCTAGTTGGTAAAAAATTATCATATCCAGAGCATTAGAATAAAAGGTAGGTGGCCCATCTCTCTTGTGTTTTTGAATTGATAGCTAGGGAAGAAAGAAAGGGACAAGTCTGAAATTTTCTAGTAATTAAAGTGGGCCTAGCTTTAGATAGAGTTTTGTGAACTTTAAAGAAAATTGTGTGGATATAGGAAATAGTAAAAATTGAAGCCATCCACCAAAAATTCTAAACTCTCAGTCACCCTAAACTCCCACTAAGTATAACCTACAAAACCTCCTATAGTCATATAAATAGAGAAGAGAAATGGGAGCAAGATTCAACAGAAGGGAACCCAAAGACACATCCAGGATCCACCTTCATCTCCCTATGGTAGATATATTAAAGAAGCATCACTAGTTGGGATTCTTTGAGTTTCTCAGAGGATATGATGATGATATAGCTAAATAATTTGTAATGGAACTCAACCCTTAGGCTAGAACTAGTGCTACTACTATGGTGAGGGAGTTGTACACTACAATAAACCCTGCAATGATCAGTAAAGTCACCACACTTCCTCAAGGGGTTCAATGGAGAAAGGAGGATAAGACTAGCAACAATTTTGATAAGAAAACCTTTTTTTAGATGATGTAGAGATAATTTAGCACAAAAATGGGGTCATAAGGGAGAGCCTTCCCTATCCTTAGAATGAGGTGAGCTATCACATTCTCAAATACATTTCTTGTGAATGGAGGATCAGTGTAGTCTATGGCTACCAATTTAGGCTGCTACATGAGTTGAGATTTGGATAGGATCTACCCATAAACCAAAGGCTCAGTGTGCCTTATTTTGTTGCAGTAAATGATAGGCATGAGCCAAAAGGTACAATAAGGGAAATATTAGCAATTGGCACATCATGGACTCAATAAACTAATACTAGAGGATGCCTTGAGCCAATTAAGAATTCCTATTCTATGGTCCATATTTAGAGACATGGATAGAGAGGTTGTAATAGAAATCCAAGCCCTTGAATATGATAAGGACCCAACCTCTAGTGGTGAAGAGGAGGTAGAAGAAGAAGAAGAAGAAGAAGAAGAAGAAGAAGAAGAAGAAGAAGAAGAAGAGGCAGAAGAAGAAGAAGAAGGGGAAAAAGAAGAAGACAAGGCAGAAATAGATAAAACAGAGGAGGAAGAAGGAAAAGAAGAGAAAGGTGAAGAGGAAGAGTAGAAGGAAGAGAAAATCCCTAAGGAACATACCAAATAAGGGGAGAAATCCCCAAGGTTGACCCCTGAGCCCACTGAGAAGAAGGCAGTTTTTGCCTTAACTGCCTTATGCACACCCATCAAGTGAAAAGGGGAAATACAAAGGAAGACTTCGGTCTATTTCAAAATAAGAAGAAGCACCTAGATCAAGCAGGGGAGGCCATAAACACCCACAAGGGCTCCCATCATAATTGAGGAGTCACCAAAAAAGGAAGAAGACCTATTTTCCTTTGGAATGGAAGTTGAAGAGGGCACATAAAAAAAACTATCCCAAAGGCTCCCATTACCTATGTTAGGAAGACTATCACTAGGTCAACATTATCAAATCAAGAGAAGGCATTTGTGACACCATTACAGAGAGGAAAAATCCTTCTAGAGGATCCTCAAGAAACTCTCTCAATCCTATAGGAAAGACAAAAAAAGCTACAGGAAGTACAAGAGGGGCAAAGGGAAGGAAAGGTAGCAACACCACAAGTGCAAGAGGGGGCATCTTCTCCAAAAGAATATGAGGGGGAATTTAAAGAGCTGTAGGAGCCTAGCCCATAGCCAAATATGAGCTCTTACTACAAGTTCATTGAGGGAGGCAGAGAAATACCACAAAAATTTGCAATACCTCTCTTCTTTGAGCTTGAGAGAGAGAGAGAAAGGACACATCACTAGATGCAAATTTCCAAGTCAAAGAAGGTAGAAGATGTGGGCCATATGGACGAGAAAATCCTAGATATGGGCAGAGAGTTGAGGGAGATGAGAGACAAAGAACAAACTATGATATCTAAACTACATGAAGAAAACACATGGCTAAGGAGGCAGTTCAGGAAAAATAGAGTCAATTGGTCACCATGGCAAGCCTCTCCATGGAGGAACTACAGTGTAGGTTGCCGTCAAGATCATATGCACTATACCTAAAGGATCAATGGTTGCAATTTTAGATCAAGACACTAGCACAACAACGGACTATACCTTTCTAAGACTATCAATAATTCATTGAACTATGTGACAAGAGCACCCTGGAAGATAAGGCCAAGATATCTTAATTTTACCTACACAACTTGGCATTGATAGATTTGGATGTGTGGGACCCCAATGCAAAGTTGGGGGATTTACAACCAATGGAAATTTTATCACGGATGAGTCATGAGGAGGCTAGGGCTAAGGAAGTGAAGAGAATATTGGAAAAAGAGGAAGGGGAGCCCCTTTACATCAGAGAAGAATAGATAAATTCCATGGTTGTCATTAGAAACCATTACATCATCTCCAATGATGCCCAACTTGCACAAAGATACCTAGCTACACAAGAACATGCCATCACCCACTTTCAAAACACCTTGAGGTTTCTTGGAAATGAAAGCCAACAAGCACGCTAGAGGAGATGGAGCAACCTACAACATAGTCTAAGGATCAGAGAGTACAATTCCCCCGAGAGGTTGAGGAATGCACTGGAAAGGACCTCACTGTATAAGAATGCCATGCAGAGACTAAAAATCAATTGGATTGGTTTGAAACTCAGTCTACCCTTTTTGTTGGGTCTGTTAAAAGGTAGCAAGGAAACAAAGGAAAGATAGCAGTGGGAAGAAATAGAGAAACATGCAGGGTTCTATCCTCGAGAGGAAACTCCACAACAGATGCCTGTGATGTCAGAGAGTCCACAAGAGCTATGAAATATATGGCCATAGACTAAGTTTCTCAAAGGATGGGATACACCTTCATTAGGGGGTGATGATCAGGCTCATCAATAGGTAAACTATATGGGTCTTAATTCCACTCTCTAGCTTTTTAAAAGTCATATTTTCTCACATTTACTTACATTTTTTATTATTTTTTTCTTAGTGAGAAGGTTAAAGGTGAGATGTTATGTCATGTGGCCTAATATGCATTAATTGCAGGAATTGGAGAAATTTTGGGCTGATTTAAGTGAAGGAACTTGAAGTGGACAAGAAAGAGGGACTTTAGGAGATTTTTCTCCCTCCTTAACTCCTCAAATCATTTGAAGATTCCTCCACCATATCTCATCAGCTCGGAGTTACAAGCAGTTAATCCAACTGAGTTCATTGGCAGCCAAGCTAGTGATAGTGAAGACAAGTCATTCTTGAGATTGGAAGCCAAGTCTCCCTAATTTTTGGGAAGTTGTTGGTAGCTATAGTTTGTATAGATAAGAAGGCTAAGGGCCTCATTATAATTCAATATTTTGTTGTTGGCAAGAGGCAATTTAGAGAAGAAACATTGTGATTGTTAATCTTATGTTGTATTTGACATTTTGATGATAATGAGAAGGCTTACCTTGATCCATCACTGAGTTGACTTAGAGGGCTGGAGCACTTGGGTTAGGGCTTAACTCTAGCAGCAGAGGTTCCTCTTTTTGTACATTTATTCCTAGATTAAAATCATAGTTAACTACAGAAGTTATTTATACTTTGTTTAGTTTAAAAAGTATTTGAATGACTGTTTAGTATTTTTTCCATTAGTTGAAGAAGTAGATCAGAGGTACAGTAGTGAGAAAGAATACTTCAAAAAATCTTGTGATAGTGGCCTCTTTCTCATCCCCCTCATGGGATCATGGTTTGAGGGCCCCACTCTCACTGCCCCAAAAACAGATTTATCTTTTGATCATTGTATAACTTAGGTTTCATTGTTGAATAGATCGATGTTTATGATTTCTTTGAAGCACCTGTAGTTTTCATTTCGTTTCTTGAGTTTTCTATAGTTTAATAAGACATTTCATTTCATATATCTAGTCATTAGCCATCAATAAATCATTTTTCTCAAATTCAACTCATTTTTTCCCTTTTTATATGAAGTTATGTGTAAACAAAGAGAATAGCATGTTTTGTTGAAGGCATTGTTGATATGGAGGGAGGAACCTATCCCACTAGTATCATCTAAGTCTTCTCCACCTTCTACCAAGGCCTACCAACCCCTAATCCAAATTTCTCTTTTGTAGCTACCGTGGAAAACCACCATGGGTAAATCTAAACATCTTGAAGTGTTGGTCTAAGTCTTGGGTAATGTGAACCTTCCCTACACCCTATTTCACCATCAAACATCTTTCCAGCAATTCATTTCACCTTCCCTACCTTCCTATGGCCTTCATATAACTTCCTGTAAAAAATCAGGTCATCCTGTAGTAAATTAGGACATCCTATAACAGTTCATGTAGCAGCTATAGGATCTTCTGTAGTAGCCCATTTAAACCTATTTTGAAATGGATTTATATTTTGAGCATAGGGTAGGCCCTCCACTTGACTTCCATGCCTCTCAGTGCCATTTTATACCATCCCTTCCTTTCCTTTCTCCCCTGCAAAGATCAAATTGTTTAACTTAGCATTTACATTTCTAAATCAAAAATCAAAAGACTCTTTTTATGCCATTTCAACATGAGATAGCTATTGCATGCATACATTAGTCATAGAGTGATAGGATAAATTCCCATCTCCACTTTGTCCAAATAGACAGATGATAGAATTCAAGGTTAGATTAGTTCTTTTCTCCAAGTAATGTGTGTCACTTCTTAGCTAGACTATTTCATGTCATTTCATAGCACTTTCCATTTACCCCTTTCATTCCCTAAATAGGCAAGAATTTAATTTCTTGCATTAAATATTAGCTATGTATTCATTGTTAGTAGTCAGACTCCTATTCAATAGAAGACTAGTTTGAAAACCCTAGTGGTCTATTGCCCAAGTTGAAAAGTTACAAGAGTAGATTGTTGCATCTATTGTGCAAATAACACTGTCACCTCCAGGTTTGTAAAAAACCTTAGGTTGATAAAGTAAAGTTGGTATCCCTAGGAGTTGCAACGTCCTTTTTGCAATATTGAGGCTCATCACATGTTAGAGGAGATGGAATAACCTACAACATAGTCTCATGATCAGGGAGTGTCATTGTCCTAAGAGATTGAGGAATGACTTAGAGAGAACACCCTTGTATAAAAGGGCCATGTAAACACTGAAGATTCATTAGACTGGATTTAAGATCATTCCACCTTTGCTGTTGGGTTTACTGGAAGCTAGGAAGGAAGAAGAGGAAAGAATGCAATGGGAAGAAATAGAGAAAAATATAAGGTTCTATCCTTAGGAAGAGACACAATCCATAGAAGCTTGGAATGTCAGGGAGGCCACCAGGGCTATGAAGGATAAGGATATAGATGACTAGGTGTCTTAGAGGATGAGTAACAATTTTAGTAGCGGGGTGATGATGGGGGCATCAATAGGTAAACTACATTGGTCACAATTCACTCTCCAACTTATTAAATTGTATTTTCTCACTTTTATTTACATATTTTACTATATTTTTCTTAGTGAGAAGAGTAAAAGTGAGTTACTATGTCCTATGTCCTATTGTGTGTTAAATGCAGGAAATTGGAGTAGTTTTGAGTTGACTTGAGTGCAGGGACTTGGAGTAGACAAGTAAGAGAGATTATAGGACGTGGTTTCCCTCCATAACTACTCAAATCATTTGAATATTCTCCCACTCTATCTCATCAGCTTGGTGTAACTAGCAGCCAAGCAAGTTGAGTTCATTGGCAGCCAAGCTAGTGCTAGTCAAGGAAGAGTTATTCTTGAGTTAGAGAGCCTAGTATCCCTATTTTATAATGATTTGTTGGTAGTTCCAATTTTTTATAAATAAGCAAGCTAATGGAATCATTAGGATTCAAATTTTTATTGTAGCCAAGAGGCCATTAAGTTGAAGCACATTTAACTATTATTGTTATGACGTACTTGACATTTTTATGATAATTAGAAATTCAGTTTTGATCCAACACTGAGTTGACTGAGAGGGCTGAAAATATTGGGTTAGGACCCAACCCTAACAACATAAGTTCCTCTCCTTTGTATTTGTATTCTTAGCTTAGAATGTTGATTTATTGCTGAAGTTTATTTCTGTTTTTTGTGTGGCTTATAAAGTTGATTAAAGTTTTTTCTTATCCATGCTTTCATTAGCTTAAAGAGTAGATTAGTGTTGTAGTCCAGTGAAGGAAAATATACCATAAATTCTTGTGACAGTGACCCCTATCCCATATCCCTTATGGGATCATGATTAGGGGATCCCACTCTCATAGCCCAAAAACAAAGTTTGTCTTTTGTTCATTGCTTAGGCTAAGTTTCATTTTTTAGCTAGATTATTGTTTATGATTCCTTGGAAATATTTGCAGTTGTTATTTTTCTTAATTTTTTTGTAGCTTAGAAGTATTTGATTCCATAGATCTAGTCTCTAACAATAGTTAGGTCAAAATTTCTAAATTCAACTCATATTTTCCAGGTTGACATGAAATAATTTGTAAATGAAAAGAGAAACATGTTTTATTGAAGGGATTGTTGATTTGTAGGAAGGGACACCTCCAACCAACTCCACCTAGGTCTTTTCCACCTTCTATTGAAGCATACCAACCCATACTCCAAACCTTTGTTTTCGAGCCACCATGAGCAAAGATTTCTTGGGCAGATTTGGCCTTCTTGAAGTGCTGGGCTTGGACTTGGTTGATATTTACCTCCTTTACACCTTACACAACTGTCATGCACCTTTCCAACACTTCATCTCACCATTATTGTCCTTCAAAACCTTTCAGCCAACTTCTTGTAGTAGTACAAGACATCTTGTAGTAGTTCAAGACATCCTGTACTAGTTTCATGTAGCTACCCATTTTGACCCTATCATGACCTAAAAGGGTAGTATATCCTGGTGTAAGAGTAGGTTAAACCCTCAGCTTGGAATCAATGATCAGAAGTGCCACCTAGACCAACCTTTTTATTATTTTCCCTCATACAAGATCAGATAGCATTAGCTTTTATATTTATGAATTTAGCAATTAGCAATTTTATCTATTCTTCAAGTGTGAAGGAGATAGTTCCACACATGCATATTTGGATTTTGAAATTATAGATTAACTTCCTATTTTCAAGCAGCTTTGGTAGCTAGATGATCAAGTGAAAGGTTAGCATAGTTTCCTTCTTGCAAGTGATTTGTGCCATTTCATAGTTAGATGATTTATGTCATATCATAGAATTTATAGGTTAGTAGCTTTCATTTCCTGAATTGACAAGAATTTACTTTTCCTGCACTAGAACTAGTTTTACATTCCACTATGGGTAGTTAGAATCCCTCTAGTCCAATAGAGGAATGATATGGAACCCTACTAGTCAAGTTCCCCAGTTAAGCAGTGACATTAGTAGAATGATACATCTGTTGTGTATATAGCACTGTCACGTCCAAGTTTGTATGAAACCCCGGGTTGATAAAGTAAAGATGGTAGTCCTAGGAATTGCAACATGCTTCTTGTAATACTGAGGCTCATAACTTCTATCAAATATTTAGTTTATATTCCTACTGAGTTAAGGAGAAACATCTAGAACTACCCTAGAGGTTTGTTTTTTATCATGTACATGTGAAAGTATATTATTGATTGGGGTTGTGTTTGTACAGGTAAATCTCTCAAAGGTTTTGATAGCATGTTGGTTATTGATCAGTTTGATCAAGAGAGATTTATTTTTCTTGATCTACCAGATCAAGGGGTGTTGAGGCTTTGTGAGTGAAGCATTTCTTGGGAAAACATTTGGCTAACACTTTGTGTTGATGTTTAGGCTCTGAAGTTGGAAATGTGGCATTGGTCATTGAGCTTTGACACCCACCTGGATTTCTGGGTTGATGGTTAGCAAGTAAGCCTGATGGTACCTAGAGAGGCTAAAAGATTGAGTCCATCTTAGCCCCACTCAGATAGATTTCCCTAATTAGGAATCTAGTCCATGGAATTTCGGTGCCTAAATTTTTGAAATACCAATGGTGGTCATGAATCTAGTCCATGGTATTGTGGTGTCTAAAATTCCTCATGGATGACGTGGTTTGATATATTCCATGTACCTCTTTGGTTATATGTAAATATGAATACATCCCTAGTTAAGAGGGAGTGTTGGAAAATGTAACTAGGTTTGGTATTCATAATTGTACTTGAAGACTAAATGTAATATATTTTTCAAAAAGAATTTTATTATTATTGAAATTGACTTATTAAAGCATGGGTTTCATGATTGGGTCATTTGTATTAGTTCAAGCCTCCATTGTAGGCTTTAGGTTATTTTTCAAATTCATTTATTGTTTGACTCCTCCATTAAGTCATCCCCTTCAATAAATTATTATTCTCAGCCTCTTTAACATTTTCAAGGAAGTCTTCATCATAGTCTTCAAGTTAGCCTCAAGAGAATTATAATTAAAGGACACATCTCTTCATAATACATGTCGTCTCATTTTAGGATAGACAAACCACTATATATACCCTCCTAGGATCTTTGCATTTCACCAATTCTAGAGATTGCAATCACAGAAAAATTTTGGTAATCACAGAGGATGTTTTTGATATATCTTAGAGGGAGTTTCTGTGAAATCTCAGAGACAATTTCGGAGTTTGGGTCTTAGTGAGAAACATCCTCATTATTGTCACAGTTAAGTGATGTGGATTGTTGGAGTTTCGGTGATATCTCAAAGTGAGTTTCGATGTTGATTATAGTGAGAAGTTCGGGTCTCATTGAGACATATCCTTGTTGTTGTCATAGTTAAGGGATGCAGATTGTTCAATCTACCAAATTTTGGTTCCTTGGTGTAACTACAGCATGGTGGGTTCACTGCCACCACAAAATTAAAGTCTACCATTGCTATGACCTTAGGTATATTGCAGTGATTATGTATTCAATAGTAACATGGTGAAAGGAAGAAAGGTGACTTGATGGAGGTATTCTTGAATGTAAGGGTGTTGGTCATCTCATCTCTAAATCTACTTAAGGAAGAACTTGTAACTAGATTTTCCCCTCGAGGGGGTTTGCCCTGGCATTGTGCCTATATCTTATGTTCTCTTCTTTTGATGTTCGACAATAATATTGATGATAAGAAAGGATAATTAAGAAATCTAACACTAATAATTAAAACATCACAAGTTAATTTCATAATAAGGGAAGTCATTTTAAATTCCAGCTCTATTGATTTTCCAATAGCTGATGCATCACATACATCCTAAACATGTCCTCCAATATCATCTTGACCCTCTCTATCTATCCATCTGTCTATGGATAATAAGTTGTGCTAAAGGCCAACTCTATCCCCAATCATGTAAAAAACTCATTCCAAAACTTGGAAATGAACTTAGCATCCATGTCTGACATATAATCTTCTTTAAAATGTCATGCATTCCCACTACATCTTGATTGTTTTGGAGAATTTGGAATCTATAGATAAATACTAATTCCGTAGATAAGTAGCCATATCTAGAACAACAGTTTAAAGCACTTTAGCCTTTTCCTATAAGCAATAGATAAGACAAAGAAGATGAGAAGACCTACTTGTAGTTCCGCTTTCCTCTTGTCTCCTTTGTATCAATCCTATCAGTCCTTCTCGTACTTAACACACTTGATAAGTACCTATAAACACTAGCAAAATACAAAGAACTGATCAAAGAAAAATATCTATTGAATACAAGTGAATGGAATTAGATACATTTCACACATATAAGTATCATATGATAATACAAACATATGGAAAAAGGTTCAAATACTTTATTGAATAGAAGAAGGAATTACAACCATTGTGTCTGATTCAAAGTCATATTTCCAGCTCGCATCCCATCCACATCATATCAAAATCATGACAAACTTGTAGCATTACAATACTTACTTGAAAGCCAATTATCATAGCAAAATTATCTCCTTACAATTCAACATAGTCCAGTCCTTGATCACTTAGATGAGTGTTCAATTTATAGGAGGATGAAGGAGGTTATGTCATAAATGGTGGTATTGAATGGCCTTCCATACTGATAATTAGTTCCATGGAGGAAGGAATGAGAGGATATGATGCATATTAAGTCATTCCTCATCCATTTTTGAGCTCATAGGAGTTGATAAGTGAGGGAACCTTCTAGATGACCCCAAAATATAAGAATATTCCCCAAACCCTATGTGAATTTCACTCAATCTCACCCATCGCAGGTGAATGAAGGCCTAAGTGCTCTGCAGAGCACCCTGGCATGGACTTAACTGCTTTGCAGCACACTCTTACATGGGCCTATCTGTGCTAGTCCCTCTAGAGGTCATTTAAGGATGTCTTCAAATCATGAAACTGTTTGGGAAGGAGGAATTTAAAAGGGTGACTTGTTTAGGGCATGTAGCAATTGGAATGAGGGTTTGATGAGCCCTAAAACACTGATTTGGATGATGGGAGTGACGTGCCCAAATGGATCTGTAATAGACGCCCCCTAAAACATGAAGTTGAAAAATGCAAATGTCAAATGAAATGCTTTACAATGTGATGAGGAGGCTTTGAAGTGGAAGGCGACCTGCATCAATTACAATACATATATCATGATATTTTATTTTTACATGAATTACTAAGGGAAGGCATACCCATTCTCATCATATAAATTTTCATTACATGTACACAGACAGTGGTCTATAGATATAGACCCATGATCATAATGACCATCAATGTAAAGCCATTATACATATGATTTAGTACTCTTGAAATCACAGCCCAGATGGATGAAACTAGATCCAGGGTCTTCTATCTTGTTCAATCATTTGCTTAAGTACGAGTCTAACCATGTGAATATATGATCTGAAGTTGAACATGGGAAGAGATCGTCTGATTACCAACCAATGATGTAAACTGTTAACAGATGTGAGAGAAATCACCAAAAATGATAATGATCCTTAAGGTACTGCAGTACATTCTACATGGTGTGAATGAATGATTTGATGTCGAACGCCATATAAATTCTTTTGGTCGAAGGCTATTGATTTAAACCTATCGCCGAAAGTGAGAAACTTGCCATTGATGTATGCAAGCCTGAAGGTACTGGAAGGGTGTTTTTAAGTCAACTTCTTGGATAATGTGCTGATGTTGACAAGAAGCGACTCATTGCAGGAGGGCCTTGATGTATCCCACATCAACAACATGAAATGAGTGTAGTGATTTTGGGGATGGAATTTGACTAATGAAACAAGGTTCATGAATGGCGGTCATGAAAATGAATGTTTATGGTATTGCAAAGGATGAATTTTGACTGGATGACTTCTCTTGAACATGTTGGCGACACTGAAATGAATTGGTAGCATTGAACCAAAACAAAATGATGGATGGCATTACATACCAACGGTATGATAACTATCAAGATGATAACCCAACCTAAATAGTCACAGTGATGGAGTGAAAGTGTCATGTTCAAGAGCGACCTACCACCATCAAGTGGTTTTCCCCTTTTTCTCATTTTCCCCAGTCATTGCTGACTAGTACCTCTTTATTTTTTTATCAAGCTTGAGGAGGATAACATATGCTTGTTGTATAATTCCACCCTTCGGGTGAATCCATCGCTATTTGATGTTTTAACGAGTCTAGCGAAGGTGAAACTCAATCTTGTCATGATGGACACGTTTGTCACTATTTGATGTTTTAATGAGTTTAATGACAATTATAACTCATTCCTTTTCATGTTTAGAGAGTTTCAAAAGGGGCAAGAAAAAAACTCCACAAGTTATTTTTCATAAATTTGTCTCTCAAGCCCGAAAAAGTGCAAAACAATACAAGAGAGAACCTGTTGACCATGTTCAATCAATGTATTCATTTTTCGTAAATAATATATCTCAGCTGTTGGGTTGTGTTATATTCTTTCCACATAGTTAACAGGGGGTTTGAGGGGTACCCGTAACCCCACTTTATGGGGTCCGGGGCAGCGCCCTGGA
>APFE030123861.1:0-34025 GCA_000404065.3 Pinus taeda
AAATGGATAGAGGCCATACCTTGTAGACAAGCAAATGATTCAATTATCATACAATTCCTAGAAACCAATATCTTGTCTAGATTTGGCTGCCCAGAGAATATCATAACAGATAATGCAGCTGCCTTTAAATCCAAGAGAATGATTAGCTTCTGTCACAAATATCATATCACCCTAGGTCATTGTCTATTACCCTCAAGGCAATGGCCTAGCTGAGTCCTCCAATAAAAGCCTAATCAACATCATTAAAAAGGTCTTGGAGGAGAACAAAAAGAATTGGCATAAGAAGCTGGTAAATGCACTATAGGCAGATAGGTTGACCACTAAAATATCTATTGGTACTAGCCCATATGAGTTGGTATATGGCTTGGAAGCTGTGTTCCCATCATCCATTGGGATCCCTGTGATTAAATTGTTGCAGGAAATACAGGCTGAACCCAATGATATCCAGAGAAGGATTAATCAAACAATTCACTTACAACAAACAAGGGAAGAAGTGTATCATAGGACCCAGGTTCTAAAAGAGAAGCTTAAAAAGGTGTTTGACAAAAGAACAAAAGCTGAGGACTTTTTCATAGGCAACAAAGTATTGAAATAGGACTCTAGGAGGGAAGACAAAGGAAAGTATGGAAAATTTGACTTTCTGTGGAAAGGGCCATTTGTAATCCAAGTTGTGCAAGGTAACAATACCTTCTTTCTCAAGAGTCTAGATGAGTCAAGCAATGATGAAGGCCCAGTGAATGGGAGAATGCTCAAACACTACTATGATCCATGAGCGTAGGATAGCCCCATATTGTACATAAATATCTATATTTTCAAGCATTTTTTCCTTTTTACAACAGATATATAGAAAAGCAACTACAACAGATTTTGAAGAATGATCAGCAAAGCCACATCAAAAATGACATGGATACTTGAAAAAGCTCCATGAACAGAATTGAGCAAGGTCTTCAGGGCAGAGAACCAATGATAGGTGGTGATACATATTAGCAAGACATGAAATGCTGATCCTTGCACAAATGAGGCCATCTGACCTGCTGTTCTTGGCTTTCCACCAGGAAAAGCCATCCCCAAGTGGAGCCATTGTTAGGTTCCTATACCAATAGGTTTCATCTTTCATGATTGACAGTGGAAGGGCTAAATATGTTCATCATTGCAGGCTGCAAAGGTTCCATATTTTGTGTATATGCTATGAAAATTAAAAAATGAAAAGAGGGTATGCCTTAACAGAATAATCAAAAGGCAAGAAAATCAAATGGTCAAAGAGAAAAGTGAAAATGAACCCCAAACTAAAGACCAGGAAAGTGGCTAGTCAAAATTCCACTACTATCTTTTGGGCAGTATCATGCTCTGCAAATACTGTTGCTAATCATACTTGATGGATGGCCCAATAGTCTAGACTAGACCATGCCATGTTTAAATTGCTTGCTGCAGAATAGAGAATGTTCCCTGTTCAAACAGCTCAAGCTTGGCAGATGACTAGCTAGGTAGAGAAATGAAGGTGCCCAACTGCTTAATCTGGGTCCTTAGAAGAAATAAGGGTACATTTCATTTAGGAGGGCAGTGAAAAGAAAAAGAGGACAATCAGGGTTTGCTAATTCAAGTGCACCCTCTTCAAAAAGAAGGAAAAAATGTTAGGATTACTAGGACGGGTAAGTAGTGCAAGGTTGCAAAAATGGAGGGCCATCACCAATTGGCTTACTAAGTGAAAAGACTTATGCCACTCAGGGTATTGGCATCAAAAGTAGAGAGTGGAGGACAAGCATTGGAAGCATGTCTAATTTCCCCATTTTCCGCCAAACATCATTTACTAACACCCCCAAGGGCCTTGAGATCTGCTCAAGTGTCCAGTTCCACTTCACTTCATAGCAAGCTACTGGGTCAAACCATGAAGTTTAAGCATGAAAAGAAGCCACATTTTTTGTTTAAAAAATCTTTCTTATCATTTCATTTATCTTCAAATTCCTAAGTTTTACCTCTTATAACTTAGCTTTACCCCTTCACTCACCTCACAAAGCCATATTAACCACTAATGTACTATTTAGCTCCCTAACTCCCCCCTTCCCTAATTCTATTAGAATCTATGAAAAATTTCCCAAAAAATGTATAAATACCCTCCCCCTAGCATTATAGCTATATAATCCTTCCTTGGGGAAATATTAACCTATCTGGGGTTGGTATTAGCCCCTTTGTCCCTAGACTATAGTTTTTTCCAAGAAACTATGGTTAAATGTCAAAAATCCTAAACCCCGCCCTCATTAAACCCATTTACCCCTTTTTTCTGCCCAAAACCCACTTTATTATAAAGTTTTTAAATTAAAAACATTTCTAAAGTGGGCACCTAACCCGTAAAAACCCAAAATCCTAAAGTTTTCTACCCCCCCCGCACCCGATTTAATTAAATCTATTTTAAATATTTGAGTGGGTCCCCCTTACATTAATGCGACGTCATATCATATTCGCCGCCCACCGCACGATCGTCGACCCCGCCCATCTAATCGTGGGCGGTCATTCTTGTGGAGAAGCCGCCCGACCTTTTGCCTCCGGGGATTGGCGGTATTGCCGCCGTACCCCCGCCACGTGTCGGCATCCCGCTATGTTCGCTGCCCCCCCCTCAATACCATTTACCGCCCTTAGGCCTTACGGGGAAACCGATTACCACCTCCTCCCACGCTGACATCACGCCCTCGTCAGCGTGATGTCACCCATCCTTTTTTCGCCACCATGCCTCCACGTCATATCCGTGTCACTTGCCCGCCTGCCCACCCTGCCACCGTGTCACTGCCACTTGGGCACCCACGTCAGCTGCCACGTCACCCTTCCGTACCCGGGCCCATGATGACGTCATCATGACGTCATCACCAAAAAGGCACCAAAGGGCCAAAAATGCATAAAAAGACAAGAATTAACCGTTATTGGTCATTGTTTTTCATTATTTCCGGAGCTCCTCTGCATGCGAAAACGACGTGCAATGGTCAAAACACAAATTTCACCCGCCAAAGTTGCTGTCGCCCTCATCATCGATCCGAGCACCTGCAATTTGTCCAGTGCAAAAGCCTCCTACGACATAAAAACCAGGTATTTGCCGCAGGCGTCCTTATTTACCCATTGTTCTCCTTTGTTCTCCTGAATTCCTACATAAAAACTCTGTTAAAAGCTCCCCATTGATAAATTGGCCACTGAAAATCAATTAAGAAACTGGTTGAACCCCTGCGCGACAAAACTCCGGAAGAAACCCGTGCCCCTCTGTAAAATTCACCACAAAAGCAATTGAAGGAGCCGAGCTACCGGCTAGAAAACGAATTCAGCAGTTCCCTCACCCCTGCTGATAGAAATTCCCTGCAAACAACTAGCTAATTAGCTCAAACACACTCTGGTTCTTCAAAAACAGAGTGCCCCATAGTTCATTAAACCTGCAAGAGCCTCCTTACACTGTCAAGCTGCTCACTGCCAAACAGAGGTTGGCCAGCATTCCTCAGCATTTGTACCAAACTTGAAAATCCAGTAAAACATCTAGTTAAAACCATACATGGCCACTCCAGCTGCTCTGTATGTAGCTCCTGTGAATCCACCTAGTAAAGAACTAGAAGCTATGCCACTGGTGGACAGTGATTTCCTCATTACAAACTTTGTGGCAGAGAGGAATCACTTACAAACTTTCTTCCAGCTAAGGAACAGTCACTTGGATAGCAGTGACATGTATCCCATCTGGGAATCCAATCTACCCACCTACTTCCTACCTTCTGTGAACATTTTTCCTGAAGTCATTCACCTCTGTGCAGAAAATTATGACCAGAAGCTTAGAGCTGTGAAGTCTCCATTTGGGAGCATCCTCTTCTACATAACACCAGATTCCATCAACCAAATGCTGAACTACAAGCAAACCCAGCTGCTATACCCCTTCTCCATTAACTACTTGCTAGATGAGGGCTCCAATCTCTCTAGCACAGACATAGCTCCAATAGCCAGGAAATTCATGAAGGCAGACTGCCAACCTTCTGGAACACCTCCTTTTTCTTATGCAGATTTCAATGAGGTAGGCAAGCTGCTGGTGGATATGCTAACCTCTGTGCTGGGATTCACTACAAATGAGCATGTTGATGAAGCTGTGCTGGTCATGCTCTCTTCATATAGCCTTGAGAAACCCCCTGCTATGAAGTACAATTATGCCAAATATATTGCCAATAAGATACATGACCAATTGTCAAGACTGAAGAGGGAGGCAATATTTAAGTATTCATCATACATCTATCACCTATTCATGTATTATCAAACAGATTGCTTCTAGTGCCCAATCAAGAAGCTAGACTCACAGGGTGAGAGGAGGTCTGTTATCTTCTGGTCTTCAGTCTTCCACCAAGTCCAAAATTCCCCCTACTCATACTGTGAATTTATTGACAGTTTTATATTACATGCCTCTTAAAGAGGACTCCCCTGCAGATTGTCCAAGGATAGCAAAACTCCAGCTATCCAGGAGTTACAAATAGGTGATTGGTACTTGTACCAAATCACAGTCATCAGAACTTTGGTTTGAGCTCTGTCCTACAGGCTCCAAAATATGTGCTATGAGTTGTTTGCCCTGGAAATACTATAGGACAACTTATAACTCTGATTGACACATTTCACAGTGCCAAGAAGACAGGCCAACCAAAGTTCAGAGACTCCCTAGGCCCTTTTGTCATGATAAGAAAGATGGTTGGCAAGAAGCTGATCAAATACTGGGGCAACAACTCAAACTCAAACGAAGCTTCTGGTGGGTCCCTTATGACCTTGAAGGTTTCATCAGTGCTAGGAGGGTCAAGTATAGGCTGCTAGCCTATAAGTATTGCCCATACCCACAAATACAACACTTTGCCAACCAAGATGAATGGGTACATGAATCAATAGTAGAGGAATTGACTCAGGAAGAAAAAAAGGAGCAAATTGTGAAAGATATGGAAAAAACTCTTGACTTGGATTCTTGTCAATAGGTCTTCTTCAAACAACTAGTCCAAGTAGGAGAAAGCACTTCTACTGCTCCAGCTGCACAGGACACCCAGCAAGCGCCTACAACAACAACTACAACAAAGGGGAAAGAAAAAATGGATGAACAACAACAGGCAGAGACAGGGCAGCCCAGCACATCAAAGGATCAGACTCAAGGGCAAGCCCCTTTAGAGCAAACTGGACCACCCCAAATCCCAGTTTTGCAAACTCCTCTCAATGAAGAGAGAGGAAAAAAGAGAGATAGAGAAGAGGTCACACCTCCAACAGGGTCATCACAGCACCCAGAGGCCAAGAGGCCGAGGATTGACCCTGAAACAGAAGAAGGAGATATCAGTGAGGAACGGGTAGAAAGCCACAACAGAGAAAGACAAACAAGCCAGCAGACTGCCACTGGCTCATTTCAGCTAGAATAGGCCCTACAACACACCACAGAGGTATCCTCCTCAAGACAACAGGGCAAGAAACCAGCGGCAATAAAAGAAGGCTTCATAGAGATCAAGGCACATAATGAATTGGTGAGAGTGCAGCTCTATGAGCAATTCTTGAAGACAACTCCAGCCAAAAAACAAAGATTGATGGCTGCCTATGATCTAAAGGAGGAAAAAATGATCTTCACTCATTTGAAGCCTAAAGTCCCACAGCCCAAGACCCCTGCAGATTACTATAGAAAAAAATTGGAGGTCTTCTCTAAAGACATACACCCCATGGATTAGATTGAGCTGCACAAATAGACTGGGGAAATGGTGTATGCAACACTTGTAGACAGGGCAATGCTGGCCCATCAGCTAAAAGAAGCCCTGAAGAACACAAACACACAGCTGGATTTGGAAAGGTTGTCTTCCTCTGCAAAGGACAACAGAATAAAGACTTTGGAGGACATAATAATTGATTTGGGACATGAACCAAAGGATCCAAAGGGTGTTAGAGCCCTCATGAAGAAGAAAGAGGATGGCATTGCTACACTAAGAAGGCAGGCAAAATTGCCTCCTACCATTCACCCTCAAACAGCAGAACTTGCACAAGAAAAGCAAGTAGATGATGCTATGGAGCTGCTTCTGGGAATGAATCAAAGAATATTACAAATGGAAGCAGAATTAGAGAAAGCACTGCAGGAAAAGCAAGGGGAATCAGCCTCCCAACCCCCTCAAATATCAACAACTCTTGGACCTGTCCCTCCCACACAAGCAGCAGCAGCCCCTCCTGCTATTCCAGCACCTACCACAGCTACATCAGCAATAGGAGCAATAACAGAAGCAACAGCAGCAGCAGAATCTAGCATGAGCATGGAGGACTTGATGAAAGCTGTTAAAGAGCTTGAGACTCAGGTAACTGAAATAAATGATGCCAAGGATAAACTGGCCAAGCTGGAGACCAGTTATGATAAATCAAAGATGACAGTAGCAAAGAAACAAAGAGAAATAAAAGCCTTAGAGGGCAAAGTAAAAAATCTGGAGAATGAATTGCTCCTAGGTAAAACCCTAGCAGAGATAAAGAAGATAATTTGGGCCAAAATTGGCCAATCTATACAGGACCATTGGAGGTCCATTCAGGAAATTTATGAACAGGTTGAGCTGATAGGTATGGCTCATGTGGAAATACAAAGAGGCAAGATAACACTGGGAATAATGCCCGAGCAGGCCACCAAAATGATACATTTCCTCAATAACCGCACTAGAGAGGAACTGGCAGCTCTAGAGATAAGCAGCAGAACAGATACAATCCTGACAGCTAAAATGGTACTGACCTTGAGGAACCTCACTCAAACTCTGGAGAGAAAATGTCAGGAAAAGAAAGTAGAGATTGATGAATTCAGGGAAAAAATGACCATATTACAGGATAAAGGACTGCCAAGCCTAGTGGCTGGCACAGGACAGCAGCTGTCATATAATCAGTATATGACAAGGATCAAAAATTATGTTGAAAATCAGATAACAGCATCTAGTAGCTCCACAGAAGAAGCAGGGCCTCCCTCTGGGCAGTCTCTGTATGACAAGTTGGAAAATCCGTTTTTTATTGAAAATGAGATAAATTATCTCTTTGAGGTGCCTCCAAACTTCTACAGATATACAGAGGCAGATGAAACACTGGTGAAAATAAGGAGGCATCAACTACCTCCAACTGATTGGTGGCAGGCAATGCTGGAAATTCTTCCCAGATAATACCTCTATGTTATTTCCTTTTTTTGAGAAAAATCAAGTTTTCAGTCACGGTACAGGTCAGCAGACAGAACAACACAGGTATCATAGGGAGCATCCATACAGGTGACTCACCAACACACCCAGACAATAGGGTCAATTAACGCAGAGTTAAAGGCACAGCTACAACCCACTTTGCTGAGCCATAAAGTCAAAAGCTGTCTGACAGACAGATAGTTGCCATCTCAGCATTAAATGCTATAGTTATCTTTTTCATTTACTTTTGTAAGAGAGTTTGTGGTGCAATTTATTGCACAATAACTCTCTATTGAGATATTTTGTACCCTATTTTTGTATATATATCCCCTCAGATATCGTATTGAGGGTCGGTTGTAGTGTAATTCCTTCTGAAGAGCCCTATTGTATTTCTGAGACATTTCGATAATACAAATTGCTGGTGGAGATTTCTGGTTCCTATGCTGTCTCGAGATGGAAATGAATAGCTCTGTTTTGTTGCAGAATTCCTGTGTCATTTGCTGAAGCAATAAGTTTCTCTGAACTGTGTATGTGTTTTCTGTGTTTTCCATAATTCTTATGTTTTTCATAATCCTAGTAAATAGAGAAAAAGAATAGCCTAGGACTTGTTTTGAACACCCTATGCTCAATCTCTATTTCTAAATATGTTTTCTTTTGGATTAGCCATGGATATGAATTCTTGATTGCTCATGTCTAAACTAATTCTGTCATGGTGAAAATTGTTTAAGAATCTTAACTGCTCTTAAGCAATAATTTCATTTTCTTTGTTAGCATAGTGAAAGATTCCTTAACTGCCTTTCACTCACTAATTCCATAATTTCATCAAAAAATCTGGTAAATTGCTTCACATATGCCTATCTGGCTCTGCAGCAACACTCTGCCTTCATAAATCTACTTTCAGCAGCACAAATACCTCAACTCCATTGCCCAATGGACCAAACTGTTCTATGATCTATATTTTCAGTTCTGTCTGGATTCACCAACCCACCAAATTCAAACAAAACAGTAAACCATAACTAGCCTAAAAACATTCATCAACAAAGCTAAATTATAAAGAGAGAGCCCTCTCTGGTTGCAGGTAGGCTAGGACCTATAGCTAAAAGATTGGTCAGTGGTTACCTCGGCCGTATTCCCTTTAGGAAGCAGGGAACAACCTGAGTGTTAACAAGGTCTATTCCTCCATGAATAATTATTTTGAAGAAAAATGCCCCCATCTTTCCATTAATTCATTTTTAACATCCCTTGATGACCCCCCCTGATTTCCATAGAACCTTGAAAGTTTGTTCTCAACCTTTCAAGCTTCCTCATTGATAATTTCACCTAGACTCTTATGGAGAGATGATTGAACTTGGCTATAGACCCTTGCAAGGTTCATATGGAGGACATTTTATGCAACATTGAATATGGTATTATAGGATTCCTTGATAACAATAAAGAATAATTGAGGCAATATTTCTATATCATCCTTTGGAAAATAAAGCCTCCAAAAAGTAATATCAGTAAACAAGAATGCTTGGCCTTAAAAGACAAAAAATATTTTTCCAGGAAATATCTTAGCTGAGAAAAGGAGTTTCTCCTCCAATGATCTAAGCCTATGATCCATCAGAATATGGGTGTAACATATGTTAATTCCTAAGACTTAAGACAAACACATGCAAACCAAGTCGACATCCCATGGAAATGGATATGCACCTAATCCTTTGTAGGAAATGGATGCGACCGATATGAAAGTTATCTTGGAGATCCTACTCCTATTCAAAGATCCTGCTCCTCTCATTCTTAGGTCCCACCTCTTACACAATCATCACTATACAAGACAATAGTTTCTCCTCCGCAAAGGGGGAGTCAACATGCACAATAAAAATTTCAAACCATATGCATGTAATTATCATAAATCATATATAGGAAGGAAAACATGCATATACTTTTATTAAATAAAAATAGTAGTCCAACTTTTACCTTGGATTCTTCGTGACTCCTCCTTAGTCCTTACTTCGATACCTTTTTAGATACATAATAAGACATGGTTGATCTGACATGTAATGGAAGTCTAATAGAAAATTAGTAGCATAAATGAGATATCTTTCTTTCCATAACTCTCTTCCCCTCTTGAAAGGGCCGGTTTATATAGGACTTTTCTATCCTTTAGGAGAATGTATCTAGACACGTAGGGGCTTAATAAGTTAGGAAACATATATAATAATCAACCCTTAGCTAAATTGTCCACAAATAGTTCGATTTGATCTCCTTGAGAATGAACAACTCTAGAATCTTGGACCATGGTTTCTCCGTGCACAAAGGAAACTAGGGTACCATGTCTCGATGTTGTGCATTGTTTAGTAACAAATGTACACATCATGCAAATGTTGTGGGAGAGATTTCTGTACTAAGGATGGATCATAAAAGAGGATGAAGTTTTCATCAAGGTCAACAAGTATGATGATGGTATATGGTCTCTCTTCTTGAATAAAAGTGGGAAAAAAGGATATAAAATATGCCTCCTAATGCACGAGGTTAGAAGAGAAACTAATTGATGAAATGTATTACTAAATCAGGTAGCTCAAAATTTAAGGAAGGAGTCAAAACCAAAGGACTTGTTGTAGTGGCTGCAACACGCTCCAAAATTTTGGCTTGCATTCAATTTTTAGAGCCTTCCTTGGTTTTTCCATTGATAGTTGAAAACACTCGAGCTCATCTCATGAGCTCTTGTAGAGTCTTTTCACCCTTTTTTCTTGTTTGACCAATGGTCGTCTTTTGGAATATTGATTGCTTCGTCATGCTTGTGATTTTGTTATGGTGATTTTGAAGGTTTGTCTTTGTGTGTTTGGGTTGTCTTTTATATGTGAACATCTGTGGTACTCACACACAATGTTGTAAGCATTGTCGCGCAAGTGTTGTCACGGTCATCTGAAGGTCTATCTCAAGTGTCACGCTTGTCGTTCTCAGCTCTAAGACAGTCTCACTGAGGGAATGTTTTGTCTTATCGTCTTGGTGGTCTATGTTGTCTCATCGTCAAAGTATGCTAAGTGTGTGACCACAATGTCAAGTTTGCACAAGTTCACTTGCCTCCCACACTAAGCCATTTCTTGAAAATCTGTCTGACCGACAACCCTCTTCCAATAGACCCCAAATGATATGCATTGGGCAGTCTTAGCTCTCGGTGACCTCGCTCTGCTGCTCGAAAATGAGCAGTGCTTGAGGTTATTCTTCAGGTCAGTTGCACTGTGAAATCCTGGAGGTGAGCAGCATGTCTTCCTCCCCAGAACTTCGCATAAACTACCTCCATGCCTGATCTGAACTGTGCATTCTACAAGAACAGTCATCAAGCCTTCCTGCCTCCTGGAATGCCACATTGTACAGAGGCTTTGGCTTTCACTACTCTTAGAAACTACATTGAAATGCCCAGTTGGTCCTCTACTACCTTGCCCTGTCTTCCCCTTGGAAACTGTGCAGAAATGCTAGAAGAATCATCAAGCCTCCTTCCTACCTCTTGGAACACCACATTATAAAGAGGCATGGGCTTTCACTGTTCTTAGAAACTACGTAGAAATTCCCATTTGGTCCTCTATTGCCTTTCCCTCTCTTCCCCTTGGAGACCGTTCAAAAGCCTAACTGGTCCCATGCTGCCCTATCATATCTTCCTCTTAAAAACTGTGCAGAACTACCTAGCTAGCTGTCTGTAGCCCTATATTGTCTTCCCTCGAACTATGCATAAGTGCCCCTAAGGTCCCATCTTGTAGTTGCCACTTGTGTCCTTCACTACGTAATTATGCCTCCCAGTGGTCACTGCGCAGTTTTCCCTGACGGTGAAGATTCTGCCCCGAAGTTCCTCATCCTACTTCAAGTTGCGCTCTACATTTTTTCGGTTACTTGTACTCCCTCCCTATCACCTGGAACTTCATATTGTGTAGTTGTTGGGCCCTCTTCCCAACCTGTCATCTACCCTAGGCTCGGAACATGAAAACAATGCATCATTCTAGACTAGGAGGTTTTGGATTTGATGTCATCCTGTCAAGAGTGAATTGTAGGAATACGTACATAGATGGATCATGGTGAGATGAGGAACGAGATGAATGAGGAGCGCACATGCTAGAATACTTACTTACAACTTGACAGATGAACAAAGCACATCAAGTAGCCAGCGAAAGGAACACATGCATTGAACCATCTTGCAAGACCAAGACCATTGAAGACCCCACAACACTAAGCCATGTAGAGGAGAAAAAAAAGCACACTAAGAGTACATCCATCACTTAGCAACACAACAACTTGACATCGACACCATAGTGAGCTAGTACATGTCAATAGTGTGATGTCAAGTTGTGTCATGAGTTGCCTTGGCCAAATCACTACCATGGGCCTTATCTTTTGTAACTGAATGTAATGTAAAGTGGAAGTCCAATGGACGCACACAAAAATTCAAAGAGTCATGTCAGTTGAAAATTCATAAGAAGTTTGACATCCATGAGGGTAGTCCAAGAGTCACAAGGGTCAAGCATCACCTTGTCTATATATACACCTCCCATTGTATGGACAAGGACCTTTCACCTTGGCTTCTGCCACATAACCTTGAGAGTAAACAATCAGTTCTTTGAGAAGCAAGGAGTGGCTCCAACATCCCACTACTGGGACTAATGATGTATGGTGTACATATGTGTCTTGGGACTTTTTCTTAATACAAAAGCATGTTAAGGCCAACACGTTTTCATTCATGTTTTGTAGATGTTTGTTGCACTATTCTTTCGGCATTTGTAATGCATGTTTCTTTCACCTGTACTAAGATAGTTGAACTATTTCGGTTGTTTTAGTACTTACATTGTTGGGAATGTGTTGTATTGTTTATCACTATTGTCTTATCCCTATGGACTACTCCATGGGATACTAGACATACCACATTTGTATATTGGTTATCACCGTTGTCTCATCCCTATGGACTACTCTGCGGGATACTTGACAGACCATCTTTGTGTTCATCTTCCAACGATTGTCACATCTGCGTGGACTACTCCATTGGGTGGTTTACATGTTTTCCCCTTCACTTCGGTTTTAATGACTTCTGCATCTGTTGTGGACTATTTTGTTGGATGTTGGACAGACCTTTCTAGTTCGTGTGTGTGTAACGAACAAAAGTCGTATAAATAGTGGAAATATTTAAAATAATTCATAGACAAAGACATCCATCGTAGGATAGTAATTGTAAATTGTATATTGTATAAAAGAATGAATGTAGGATGATACAAATGAGAATGAGGGTCCTGTATATATAGCCAGGTAAGTACCCTTTCACAAACAGGCATGTCTCTAAGACATGCCTTTTCATTATTAACTAACTAACCATTAGTTAATTTTATTATTATTTATTATTATATTTATATTATTATGATTATTATTTATCATATATTTTTATTTATTTTTACATAATTTATGTTCATAACATTGCCTTCTCCTTCAAAAAGCCTCAAAGCTTGTTGATGAAAGGGCTTGATCTCTTTTATGTTATTAATGTCTTCTGCTTGATATCTTTTTCTGCTACGAATGCCTTCTCATCTCAGAACAATCATCTTTGTCGATACAAGTTGATATGATCCTTGGAGTGATATATAAAATTGTCTTACTGAGAAAGGATCGAACCATCCTAGATTAACCTTATGTGGAATCTTTTGATTACTGGAACTTTGTAACAAATTGTTATCAGTAGACTAAATTGAGCTCACTTCAGTGTTCTTTGTAACATAAGTTTGTTGTTTATTTTCTGAGTGATTCATATTTGTAGATTTATTAAGGTGTCTACTCTTGTGATTCGGATGTAGATAAGGATTTTTTCTTGTTTGAACTTCCTTTAACGTTTTTCTGACAGTTTCGTGATTTCCATCAGGCATTGTTTTTGTGAACTTAACTACTGAATATTTATTTGGGGTGTCCTCTATTTGAACGACAACCTCTGATTATGTTTTTACTTCAATATGGTTTATATTTGCCTGAATTGTGAGATTAGTGGTCTTGATCTTTGTTTCTTCAGTTTGGACTACTACATATGGAGATTTTGATGCTTCCTTTGCAACAAGTTCTTGAACCTCTAAGTGAGAGGTAATAGTACCCCGCCATGTTGTTGAATGAGTTGGGTAGTCTCAAGATGGAGCAGAAAGAGAAAGTCAAGGATTTCAGTCAAAGGTTTAACCAAATTTTGAACAAGTTCTCAGCAGACACCAAACCTTATGACTCCAAAACCATCGACTACTACATGTCTGCATCGCTGACCAAGATTTCACAGTTCATTAAGTGAGTTGTGAGACCAACTCTAATAGAAAATTGTGAAGACTCTATAATCATGGAGAAAGACCTGTGCGCTATTGGAGTCATTACAGATGATGAATCCACTAAGGACTCCAAGCACATGAGCAATAGGTCTCAGGCCATTGTGAGTAAGGCTAAGGAAAAGGAAGCAAGTGAAATTGAGATCCTTGCTTGTCCCCTCAAGTCCCTGACTACCGAATTTTCTAAACTCAAACAACGGATGAGCAAGACAACCATGACCAGAAGACCTCCCAAGTACCCACCAAAGAATAATGCGGCTTCAGGCAGCAACAATAGCCATCCAACCAAATCCGCATAGAGATCGAACTTGATGTTAAACCTTGGAAAGCTTGCGATAGACTTGTACTGCTCATTCCATAATGAATGTCATTCCGAAAGAATGTACTCGAATTAGAACCACATGATGAGCATAATGGCCACACGACGTTCCCAAGAGAACATGATCAATGAAAATGTTGAGCCCAATGATGAAGATGAAGAAGATGTTGCATTTGATGAAGCCCCAAGTACTGGGCATACAGTAAACATGTATCAATGTTTGTGCACAACCCAAAAGATGACCACCGAGAAGGCGCCTGTGAGTGATGGTGTAAACCTAAAGTAGAAAAATCGATATAGCTTGAGAAGTCAAGGGGTCCCCATTGTGATTGAGATAACGAGAGAAAAATTAAGAAAAGACATACTAAGGATAGTCGAGTCACCTATCAACTCAACAAATAAAAATTAGAGGAAATCCAGGAAGAAAGCTACAACAAAGAGTGTTTCCACAAGTAGCAAAGACAAAAATAGTTCGCCGGAAACAATGAACACAAGTCTACCCCGAGACATCTCGGTGAGTCTCCTCGCTTTGGGTTACAACATCCTAGAAGACATGAAGAAGACCCATGCAAACATATCTCTGTATGAGCTAACCAAAATCACAGGTCAAGGAGACCTTCTTCAGTGCACACTTGGGCATACCTCTATAGGTGATGCTACCTTTTCCAGCAAGGGAACAATTAAGTCTCCTGATGCACTCGCATCCGTGCTCAATGCACTCCATATGGAGGAGGCGAACTCACACTGCTCACCATTCCTGTTATCATTTAAAATATTCAATTTCAATGTCCACAACTGTTTGGTTGATTCTGGTGCATCAACCAATATCATGCCACTCTCCATCAAGAAGAAGATCAATGCCCAATGGAGCAAGACAAATACATAGATCATCCAACTTGACATAACATGTGCATTGGCAATCGTTGAACTCTGGGATGTGATCATCCGGTTATCATCCAATAGACGAGTTCATCAATGCATCAATATTGTGATTGTGTACATATCGGAAGCAAACGTCATATTGTTCAGTAGAGACTGGTCAAGAAAGCTATAAGGATACTTTGCGACTGACTGATCACACTTATGGCTTCCGTATCAGGGCAGAAACAACCAAATCTGGGTGTTTTCAGAAAAGTACATGAGGCATAATGTGACTCCCTTGAATGGAGAAGATGAACCGTTGGCTTTTGCAGAACTTATGTTCGGAAATTTCTTTCTATAGACACAGTTGGGGTGCTATCTTTCACAACCATTCCTGAACCCACCAAACACACAGTTGGGTCTCCTTGCGTGCCCAACTAGTGAAAATGAAACTTGTATAGTACATTGTAATAGGAGTAGTAGTAATGATAGTAGTACTAGTGCGATAAGTGGTGCTTGTGCATATGATATGTGGACCATTTAATTGGACGGTTCTAAGACGTAGGAGGGCTCTGGAGCTAGTTGCCTCTTAATAGACCTGCTATAGAGGAAACACTTAATCTCTAGCCACTTGGAGTTTGAGTGCACGAACAACACCACCAAGCACTCGTATTTGGCTTACATAAAGCCATCAACCTTAACGTTGACGTGCTAAAAATGGTAGCTGACTCAGAGAGCATGGT
This sequence comes from Pinus taeda, assembly GCA_000404065.3. Taxonomy (NCBI): domain Eukaryota; kingdom Viridiplantae; phylum Streptophyta; class Pinopsida; order Pinales; family Pinaceae; genus Pinus; species Pinus taeda. The sequence continues at coordinate 15,392 of APFE030123861.1, forward strand.
GCATCAGGTACATAACACCATACACTTTGTGTCAACCCATATTAAAAGTTATCAACAAGAGGTATGGAAACTCATTTCTCAATTCCAAGCTTTCAATATTATTTTCATACCAAGAATGTGGAATGTAGGTACAGATGCCTTGGAAAACATAACTGCTAGAATGACATCGTTAAGGGGTATATTTTCTGTTGAAATTTTATATAAGCCATCTGTCCTAGAAAACATCACTAATTTACATGTTTTTGACAATGATGAACAAATATTACATTTCATGGCTAACGTTGATGTCTTCAAGGATGTAGTAATAAACGGGGATGAAAACGATTTGTCTTTGCAAGATGCAACTAATGTAAGAAAAGGAAAACTCATCCCAAAGGGTGTGGTATCACTTGAGAAGCTATATGACTTGCATAAACACTTTTAGGGACCTGTCAATGTTGAAACCCACAACTCTACATTGTTGCATGAACAAATTAATTTGGGGATAGACAAGGATCTAAATTTTGTGAATCTTGATACATGCTTCACACCTCAAGAGTGAAAAGCTTTCATCTACCTTTTCAAGCAGTACCAAGATGTATTTGCATGGACTTACGACAACCTCAAGACATATGACATGTAAATAATCCAACCATCATACCAATCAAGGAAGGGGCCAAGCCTTTTCCGCAAAAGCTAAGGAAAATTCATCCTTTTCTTTAGCTCCTCATACAAAAACTAATTGACTAAACTGTTGGATGCTTAGATCATTTACAAATTTTGGCATTCCACATGGGTTTCAAATCTAGTCCCTATTAGAAAGAAGTTTGGGGGGATTCGCATGTGCGTATAGTTCCGTAATCTCAATCGCTTCTCGGACAAATACAACTACCTAGTGCCATCCATGGAGCATATATTGTAGACAGTATTTGGAGAAAAGATGTTTTATTTTCTTGATGACTTTTTAGGATACAATCAGGTTCTGGTAACAAAGCCCGATAGACTTAAAACTGCCTTCTGTACCAAGTGGGGTACATTCACTTTTCGAAGGATTCTGTTTGGGCTAGTGAACGCAGGCATAACTTTTCAATGCACAATGGACATTAACTTCTGTGGGCTCATCAGATAGAGCATGCTGGTCTACCTTGATGACATGACAACCTTCTCAAGGCAGTGATTAGGTAACGTATGCCATATTAAGAAAATATTAGAGCGATGTTGGAAATATGGGATATCCTTGAATCCAAAGAAGAGCATCTTTGCAGTGTCTGAATGAAAATTTCTTGGATAGATCATTGCCAAGACTGGGATCAAGGTAGATCCATACAGTTCGGACCATCACGTAGTTTCCTCACCTTGTGAACAATAATCCATGTAGTCTTTCCTAGGGAAGATCAACTTCCTTAGATCAATAAGGACGCAGTCATTGAGGAAACAAGGGAAAGGACTTGTTCACCCATATCAAGCAAGATAAAATAGAAGCACCTGCAATATACAACCCAAACTTCAACAAGGATTTCTTGCTCTATACTTTAGTTTTCAGCACTTCACTCGCTATTGTGCTCACTTAGAAGGATGAAATGAACAATCAGATACCCATCTCCTTCATGAGCACGAGCCTGCAAGGACCGGAACTCAACTATCCCAAAGTGTACAAACAAGCATACATAGTGTAGAAGGCGGTGAAGAATTTCAGACCCTACCTCCTGAAGAACCATTGCATTGTCTTTGTGCCACACCCAACAATCAGAGCACTACTTGTTTAGCAAGCGTTGGGTGAGAGGAGGGAGAACTGGATGATAGGACTGCAAGAGTATGATATTGACATCAAGCTAGTTCATACTATTAAGGATCATGGTCTGTACAGACTAGTAGTGGAAGTAGTACATGTGCAGGAGGAAGAAGAAGAGCTCACGGGCTAGGAGCACAAAATAGAAATGTACAATTTTCGAGCGAGCCTCACCCATTTCGCACGGAGACTCTTGGCACACAAAAGTGCACCATTACCTTGAGAATGGAACTATGCCCTCTCATTTTTCTTTGCAGCAGAAGAGGGCACTCAGAATCAAAGCTCTATATACTAGCTAGTACATGGTGTGTTTTAGAGAAAGCATCACAATGGTGTCTTGCTCAGGTGCCTGGAGGCACAGGATTCAGAAAGGGTGTTACGTGATCTTCTTGATGGACCAGCCGGGGGAAAGTTCATGGTAAAAAAACAACGTACAAGGTCATGCGTGCCAATTTCTACTGGCCTGCATTGTTCAAGGATGCACATGCCTATGCCCACAAGTGTCTAGTTCATCAGAGATGCACTAGCAAAACCCGAAGGTCAGCAACCCCACTACAGCCCGTTGTAGTGGAAGAACCATTCCAACAATGGAGCTTGGATATCATTGGGGATATTTTCCCGCATTCATCAAAGTAGCATCACTATATTTTAACTACTAAAGATTACTTCATTCGATGGACAAAAGAAGTTCCGCTAAAGCAATTGAACGACCAGGAAGTCATTAACTTCCTACAACAGAACATCATCTCCAAGTTTGGCATTCTTGCATCACCTGTTTTTTACAATGAAACATACTTTTCTTCATTGAATATTTATGACTTTTCATTGCAAAATGGTATTGTGTTGAAACATTCTACTAACTACTAGCTGAAATGGTCTTACTGAATCTACAAACAAGAACCTCATCCGTATTATAAAAAATACCATTTAATTTGAACAACAAAACTAGCACTCTGCTCTGGTGAATGCTCTATGGGTTGATTGAGTCACACTTAAGCCTTCTCTGAATACCTCCCCCTACTTCCTAGTATATGTAAACAAAGCAATCCTCCCACCAAACATCTAGTTTCCTACTCTCTAGTTGTCCCAAGAATCCAAAGGAAAGTTGTGTTTGTTAGTTCAGTGTAGGATGGACACATTGCACAAGATACATGACGAAATGATGAAAGCAAAAGAAAAGTTTACACTCCACCAGAATCGTATCAAGAGATGGTTCGACAGAAATTCTGCAGGGAGTAATAGCTTCACTGTGGACGACTCAATCTTGAAGTGGGACAAACCCCATGAGGATAAAGGCAAGCACACAAAGTTTCAGTCCCTATGGATTGGTCCAATCAATTTCCACAAGAAGCTTATCCAACACACATACCATCTTCAATCACTTGACGAGAGGATTGACACCCTCCATGGCAAGGGCCAAGACTTAAAATGTTATTTTCAATGATATCGGGTCGGGCCCCATGCTATGTACATAGCCTTTTCATTGCTTGTTAAGTTGCTTTTCTTTGCTTTTTTGTTTTGTTGTGTTTCTTTGTAAGTAAGTGTTGTCCTGCACTGCGTTCTGGATTCTGAATGTGTATTTGGGTGAAGTTCAAAGAGTCTTGTGACACAACAACTCTTGGCTAGTCCCGTGTCCATCTTGTTTGTGTTTGGTTATAACCTTTGGCCAATGAATTCTTGACATAAAATATGATCCATCTATAAGGAGAATTTTGGTCAAACCATGAACTTGTGTCCAACCTGGGAAACCTCATGCCTGTACTCAGTCTTCTACTCTGGTGTGTTCAAGCTGATACAACTAGTAGAAACAGAGAAGGGGAAATCCAAATGAGATAACCTGAACCAGAGGTATTTACATGTTTCTCTGAAGGAAAAACCTCTCTTTCTCTCAATAAGTCGGGATCCATCCTCTATCCCAAAAATAAATAAGTGCCTATGCACAGTTCTCTTTTAAAAATAACAAAGGTGAAAGAAGAGAAAGGCTTCCTGCACAGAGAGGTGAAGTAGGAAACTCCACCGGGGTACTATCCAGGCTCGCTGGTAGTGGAGAAATGCTTGTGTTCCTACGTGACTCCACTGGGGTACTGTCCAGGCCTGCTGGCAGTGGAGCAACACCAAAGTTGAAAAACTTATACTCTGAAAATATTAAGCTCGCAAACCAAACTACCCTTCCCAATTGGAAACACTATGATATGGTTGAATCTTATGTTGTGTTCAACTAAGTTGGTACAAGGTGAACAATGTATGTCCATGGGGTAAGTGGGGAAACCGAAGTGATTTGCATAAAAAATCAATACTCCTCGAAAGGCCAAGGCCCTGCGCTAAAAATGAACCAAAACAAAGAAGCTTGTATTCAACTGGTGTGTCGCCAACTATTGTAGAGACTGCATCGCCATCCAAAATTTTGGCTTGCACGTAATTTTTTGAGCCTTCCTTGGTTTTTTCGTTGATGTTTGCAAGCACTCAAGCTCATCTAATGAGATCTTGTAGAGTCTTTTCACCCTTTTTTCTTGTTTGACCAACGGTCGTCTTTTGACATAATGATTTCTTTGTCATGCTTGCGATCTTGTTCTAGTGATTTTGAAGGATTTTCTTTGTGTGTTTGGGTTGTCTTCACTATGTGAACTTCCATGGTACTCACGCACAAAGTTGTAAGCATTTTCGCGCAAGTGTTGTCACGGTCGTCCGAAGGTCTATCTTAGGTGTCACGCTTGTTGCTTTCATCTTTAAGATAGTCTCATTAAGGGCTTGTTTTGTCCTGTTGTTGTAGTGGCCTATGTTGTCGCATCATCAAATTATGTTAAGTGTGTGATCACAATTTCAAGTCTGCACAAGTTCACTTGCCTCCCACACTTAGCCATTTTCCTAAAAATTTGTCCGATTAGAAAACCCTCTTCCACAATACCCAATTGAGCTGCATTGCGCAGTCTCAACCCTAAGTGACCTTGCTTTGCTACCCAGAACTGTGCAGTACTTAAGGTTGTCCTCCACATCTATTGCAGTACACAATCCCGAAGGTGAGCAACTTGTCTTCCTCCTCAAAATTGCATAGAAAATACCTCCATGCCCGATCTGGACTATGCATTCCACAAGAATAGCCATCAAGCCTCCTTCCTGCCTGATGGAACCCCACATTTCATAGAGGTCTGGACCTACACTATTCTCAAAAACTACGTAGAAGTTCCCAACTGGTCCTCCATTGTCGTGTCCTATCTTCCCCTTGGAAACTGCACATAAATGCCTAGTTGGTCCCCTGCTTCCCTGTCATGCATTCCTCTTAAGAATTACATAGAACTTCCCAGCTGGTCCTATGCAACCCTATCTTGTATTTCCTCTAGGAACTGCGCAGCAATGCCCCTCAGGGTCCTGTTGTGCTGTACAAAAACCCCCCATTTCTTAAAAACTTTTACACAAAATTTTTAATAAGAAATGGGTCACTTTTTAAATAAACTTAGTGAGATTTTTGATTTGATAAATAAAACTGGTATTGACCTCATTATAAGAAAAACCTTTATCAAAAGGCCCAATGTAAGTAATTCATTTTGTAAAGTCTTTTGAATAAAATATGAAGTGTTCCTTTAAAAAACATCATAAATAATTCTACATTGCGATAAAGCGATCAGAGATTGCATATCGCAATGATAAAGGGACACACATAAAAAGGTCCTCATCAAATCTGCCAATCCAATAAAGGTAATCGCAATCGGCAATCGAAGGTATCATTTGAAAAAGAGCTAAAGCACAAGCCAAACCCCCGACTGCGATTAATAAATAAGGCACGCATCTCAAGAATAAATCATTCTCGAAAATGGTTTGCATGCATTAGTCTTTTAAAACTAATAAATCAAACCAATTCAATAAATACATATCCTGCCTTATTATAATATCACTTTATCACAATCAGAGATATTTGTCCCAAGTGATGAAGCCTCACCCTTTTGAAACTCCCGATTGTGATTTGCGATTTATCACCAATCGCCGATCAGGGAAATCCAAAGACACGCTTGAAATAATCATTCATATATGATTGATGCGATGGGTATTTATGGTATTTATTCATTATGATTAGTGGCTTGAACGGTTATTAATTTCATAGTTAAGAGTGAATCATTCAAGGATTTCACTCGTGGTGGTTCTTAATTACATCCGACTTATCATACCTCAATTGCCTTAATGTCATTCATTTTCATATTGGCTTTCAGCGGTAATATCCCTATTTTACGGTTTGTAATTGTCTGTGTAGAGTTTCTTTGAAATCACGAATCCAGAAAAGATGGGGAAGAAATATAAGAAGCCCAAGGCACCTCCTGCAGTTAAAGAACCAGAGCCGAGTAAGAAGGGACTAATATCAGATACAACATGCCTCGGTCTAGGAAATGCGAGTTGGGAAAGTATCTACAATTTGATAGAAGCAGAAGAACCCGAAGAACTGGAAGAGGAAACCACGACCGATTCCACCAGTAAATCAGAAGGAACTCTCAAAGCACTAGCATATTCATACCTTCACAGGATAGTAGCGCGGGCCAAAATTTTGCCATACATTGATGTGGTTAGATGGGTCATCGAGAAAATCCCAACTTAAGACCAAACATTTTTGACGGTTCATGGAAGAATATTCGGTTCATTTAAACCTGAAGATCTCAGGAAAATGTACCATCTACCTCGGCCTGAGAAGCGCTATAACAAGGCATTCTTGGAAGCATTTGCAAAATAAAATGACTTGGAATTAGGCCCGATCAGACACTGGAGGCATTTCCCGAATAAACATAAGCACAAGTCATCGGGTAAGTACTCTATTGATTCATTAGCCTCTCCTTATTGCTATGCTGGCGCTATGATGTGTAGACTATAGGGACAACATGATTTTGCAAGATTTACTATAGATATGGTCCCGTTAATGGAAGCTACGATTCACAGTTATGTTATGGATTGGGCAAATATTCTATCTGATAGAATAGCCACTGAGATACTAGAATTTAGATGGAAAACGTATGCAACTTCCTGGACCATTTCTCCGTTTTACTACAGTGCATATAGTCTTGACATCATTTGTTTTAATTCTGAATACCCTGTACTCAGATGGAAGTGGACTTCCCAAGATCCTAATCCTATTCATATCTATCACAAACAGTTGTGGAAGGCCCACTATAAGAATCACTTGTACAAAATTTGCAATGGTTTTTTCCTACTTGTATACTATTCTATCTTCAATAAGCCTGCCCCTAGGATATCTCAGGAAGCAACAATTGACCTAACAGTAGTGGGTAGCTGATTTGGAGAGGAGAAATTCACTTATGTAAGGCTTTTTGGATTCTTACCAAACCTCATGTTCTTCCTCTATATGTTCCTGATAAACTGTTAGCCCGAGAATTAGCATATAAGATAACAGTTGAAGGAGCGTCAAAAGCCCTGAGGGATTCCAAGAAACATATGTGGCCTACATTCCCCCTTTGGTGTGGCTATTTTGCCTTACATGATTATAAACATCCAGAGAAAGAGGCATAGAAGATTCAAATGCTAAATCTTGCAACCATCCCAAATAGGCAATATGACCCAAGGAAGGTTGCCTATAATGTCACTTCTCAATCTAAACTTACCAAATTTGATCATGAAGAAGATGATTTTGATGATTTGTTTGCTTCAGCTGAAATATTTTATCGAGTTAAAGGATTGGCTAGTATTAAATATGGAGAAGAGGGACTAGAAAAATTCAATAGTGTTAGAGCCCAGATATTGCAAACTCTACCTTTGGATTTATTAGCTACAACCCCAATAGTTCAACCACAGAGTCAAATTAAACAGCAAGTTGCTGATAATACTCCTATAGTGGAGAAAGTTTCTGAAAAGGAAATGTTGCTAGAGCAGGAGCAGAGACAAGAAAAAAGTAGCAGACCCCTTGATTCAAACATTTATGTTGATCCTAAACTAATCAAGAAATGGCAGCAATTTGATTCCATCATTAGTAATACTGAAAGAATTCAAGGATTCAATACACCTAAGGTGACCACTACTCAGAAGTCAGTAATCAACACAGTTCCGACTGAAGGAACAAGTGGCTCACCCATGATCCATAGGGACGTAGAAATAATTCCTAAAAATCCCTCTAATGAATTTTTTTTAAAAATAGAAGAAATACCACCATTAGGTGTCTTCTACAACCCTAAGCATAGGGCTATAATCAAAATACAAAGGAAAAAGAGAAAAATTGATCACTCTCCTCTTTTGACTTCACAAATGGAGATGATGAATGTAGTATGAAGAGAAGAAGATAATTGTTCTGAAGATCTCTTGAAACTTTCTCAGTATGCTGGAACCTACACAACGACCACAATGGATAAAGCATCAGAGGTTAGTAATTTACTAAATGAAAAGGACCAAGAAATTAGTTTGCTAGAAGCACAGGCACAGGAAAAACAACAAAAGATAGAACAGTTGGAACAATTAGCAGTCCAGAAGCAGCTAAACGATCATTTGAATGAACAATTGCTCAAAGAAAAGCAAAGGATTGATGAGTAAGCAATACATAAGTAACATGAGTTAACCCAAGCATTGAGTAAGTTGCAGTTATTAAATGAACAACTGAGTAAATCAAAGGAAGAACAAATCGTTCAACTGATAGTGCCGATAGAACAATTCAAAGAGTATCCCCAAGTGGGAGAATTCCGATCTGAGGCTCTACAAATTACTAGGGAATTGTCTAGGTAGTTGAGCCTACTATGTCATAATATCTTACTGATTCTTCCTCTGTGTGAAATTTCATCATCCATGTTGACAAATCAGTAGATGCGAGACTGGACTTGGAAAAAGTAGATGAAAGATTAACAAAATTTCTCTCCGGGCAAGAATCTAAAGAGCGAAAAGCTGCTAATCTACCATAAATCTAGGAATCACATAAAGAAATTCTATTTACTGAATGGCAATCTTAGCTAATGAAGGTTGAAAGAGAAACATCAAGATGCAGATCGACAACAAACAACATGGTTGAATTAATTAATAATAGTCTTTATTTATCAAATTTAATAACAGAGTGTTCTCCAGGAAACTTTCCACCAGTGAAAACGTTAGAACAAATGTGGAAATAGGAGCTGAAGCAGAGGGAAAAATTGATCGCAGGTATTCAAAGTTTAACATGGAAAACCTTTGGTTTTTCCTTGTTAAACCATATAGTCAGCAGCCAACAATGAAATGCCTCACCGATGCGATTGGCCACATGATTCCTAAATTTAATTATGCCACATACACTGCTCAGTTACACTCACACATGAGTCATCGATTAGAACTTCAGCCGATGCCCGCCATTTGTCAGCTCCAATCATAAGATGATCAGCCAATACAGTGAACCATTTTTGACCAACTGCAACATGCCTATTTCCAACTGATTTTCACATTTTTGTGATTTTGTTATACCAGTGCATAGCATATTTCTTTCATAATTTGTTATTTTAAGTAGTATTTATAGACCCTTTCATGTTTTTAGTAAGGTTCCTCAAATTTTTGTACTAAGACTTGGATTGGAAGTTGCACTACTGTGCCCCGATATATTTATTTTTATAAAAACTATACCTGAATTCTAAGTTTTGATAAAGAATGCTTTTATATGATATGCACTATTGCTTCTTGTGAAACTATTTCCAAGTTAAAAGGCAGGATCTAAATGCGATTCATATCGGAGGATACTCAAATGCATATGGTACTACTATATGTATTTTTGCTTCATGCTTTTATGTGAATCAACATTTATTTATTTTGCTATTGTTGATATATGTATATGTTCTTACAACAATTCTTTGACTTATCACTATTGAATGTTTAAAAGTTGTTATCTTTCATATATATGTGTATCAATAATATATAAAGATTAGTGTGATAACGATTTAATTATTACTTTGTTCAACTACTTGAACAAAGTAATTATCATATGAATGAATATTTTTATTTATGAGTAAGTCATCTATATGTTTACTTGTCAATAAGAACCATAAAAAATTGCACTAGGAGAAAGACTTTCCGGGATAGATTAGTTACTTTTATATTATTGTATTTTAGAATAGATCATTCATCATTCCCATTAGATACTACAAATCGATCACTTATCCATCCCACTTATATATCATTGGGAAACTGGTCCCATTATATCTTGTCGGAGCCACCACACCAAACAGAAAAGGAGCTGCTTTAAGGTCCGACCAGGTGGTTTTCGCCAATGTTGATGCAGGGATTTTCGAGGCATCAACATTTTTGGCGCTAGAAGGAGGGGATGAACTATGAATGGTGAGCAAAACCAAATCTATAATACATTCTGAGAGTAAATCTTCCTCCACCTCACCTGCGACTTCTCTCTCACATGCTAAATCTCCAGTTTCTAAGCGAGAAGTTGAGAAAACAACAACCACTGTTGAACCCCAAAACATCTCAGATAAATCGACTCTAGATTCCCCTAAAGTACAATCCCTAATTCATAAACTTCAAGGATTCTCAATATCACCATAGAAATCTGAGTTATGTCAAGGCAGTGTGACTTCACAATTCATCCCTTCTCATCCCCTTACCAGACTTCAGAGTGAAAAGCTTGGTATTGAACCTACTGAATTACCTTTGCCTAAAAGAAAAAGAGAAAGGAAGACAACTGAAGGGTCTGATAGTGAAACTTTCTCATTATCATCATCCATCGCATCTTCTCTATTTCAAAGTCAACCATCCACTCCCCCACTCCAAATTGTCATTCAACAGGGTACTAGAACTTCAACATCTGCTTCTCAACCATCTGGAACTTCAATATCCTCTATTTCTCAACCCCTTGGAACTTCATATGTGCTATTATCCATTAGTAGCTCAACAATGGCACAGAACCCATGGAACAATCTTGGGGTCGTCATAATGCCTGCACCTTTGAACCAATTGCCAGCTCATCCCGAGAAATGGTTTCCAAAATTCAACCCAAATGCAAGCATACAGGAAAATGAACACATAAACAACTTTATGTTGTTAGTCAATTTAAAAGGAGTTACTGAAGAAGATGTGGTTGTCAGTCTTTTCCCATATACCCTACAAGGATCAGTTGGGTCTTGGTACTTTTTGTTACCATCAAGATCCATAATAGTTGGAATATTTTCCAAGAGCATTTCTTAACCAAACTTGGTAATGACAGGTCCACAACAATATTAATCAATAATCTCTCAAATCTTAAAACAGAATCTAGAGATCCTATAAAAGAGTTCAATTCATGATTTAGTAAAGTATTAAATAAGATTCCTACTGCATCAAAACCTAGTGAAGAGGTTAGAAGTGAATGGTACATATCAGCCTTACCTTCAAACATAACTATCTTTGTGGATAGAGTTGCAAAGCCTACTTTAGTAGAAAATATGAAAGAGGTAATTGTTGTGGAAAATGTATCATCACATTGAAAAGAAAGTTGCTCTTGAAGAATGAAAATCTAAAAAAGTTACCTTCAAAGATGATTCAAAGAAGAAAATGGCTAACGATCCATACGATATGGAAGGTCTCCAAAAGGTTCTAAAAACTATGTCAAATGAAATGGTAGAAATTAAGAAACAAGTAGTTGAGACCTCAACTAAGAAGCCATTTAGAAACTTTAAGAAGCCATAATCAAAACACCCTAATGCTATATCCAACACAGATTTAGACATAGAGAATGATGAAGAAGAAGATACAGTCTTATCATTTCAAGAAACTGAAGAAGAGGAAGCTGTGGAATGTCATGGGATGTGGGACTTCATTTTGCCCAATTCTGATACTGAAAATGAACACGAAACTTTTCCAGTAAGTACCAGGAGTAAAGGAACTCCTGAACCTGTTCAAGCGACTCAAAAGAAAAAGAACATGGGTACTACTACTAAAGAAAGTGTTCCCACAAAGAAATTTACAACGTTGCCTACTCAAAATTAGCCATCAGCTTCCAATACACCTTCATCATCTAAAACATTAGTAGTTGCAGATTCTATGGATTACAACATCATTGAAGACATGAAGAAAACGAGAGCAAATATCACTATGTTTGGGCTTAGTAAACTCAAACATCAACAAAAATTGTTGCTTAATGAATTATATGCAGTACCTTCTTCTCCTCTTCCAAATGCTATATTGTCCAAAGCTGCTAATGAAATAGGTAAGCCACCAGCTGGTAGTGTAGAAGCTATTGATGTTGTTCTAATCAGAGATAGATCAAATTCCCATACTCCTCCTTTTCTTTTGACCTACGAGATTTATAATATAAATCTACACAATTGCTTGATAGACTCAGGGGCTTCATCGAATATAATGCCATTTTCGGTTTGTTCTAAACTGAATATTGAACCCCAAAAGTCTACAGTGCATATTGTCTAGTTGGATAGAACTAAGGTCCAAGTATTGGGAGAAATCAACTTATTTACCATTAGGTTATCAGTTGATCCAAGAGTAATTCAGAGAATTGATATATTAATTGCTGATATTCCTGAGTTTTATGGTTTGATTTTAAGCAAAGACTGGTTTGAGAAACTTCATGGTTACATTTCTACGGATTGGTCTCACATGTGGCTTCCCTATAAAGGAAAGCCAAATCAAATGAAGGTTGATTGGGAAAAGCATATGACTCATACTGTAAAAGAGTTTGAACAAGAAAACCAGCCTATAGAATTCAACAATAATATTCTTGGTAACTACTCATCTGAATCATTCTTTGGTAATTTTACTGATGAATCATCACCTTTCTCAGTTAACAGTTAATAGTTTCACATCTCAAATTTAAAAATTTTTCGAAGCAGATACATCAAGATGTGTTAAAATTGTTGAGGAAATTGTAAATAAAACTGTAGATAAACCTTTATTTTAGTCATTATATCTTGATGGGTCTAAATATAATGACAGTGTGGGAGCAGGGTGTATTTTAGTTAGTCCTGAAGAAGAAAAGACTATGCTATCATGTAGATTAGAATTTGAGTGCACAAATAATACTATTGAATATGAAGCCTTGATTCAAGGACTCTAAAAAAAATAGGTCTTAAGGTGAAATATTTGAAAGTGTTCGGTGACTGAAATTGTTATAAATCAAGTCAGAAATACTATACATTGCCTTTCTAGTCACCTTAAACATTATCAATCCTTGGTACAAGATCTTGTATCTCATTTTCTAGCATTTAATATTTCTTCCATTCCTAGATCTCAGAATGTAGCAGCAGATTTACTAGCCAATGTTGCTTCTAAGCTCCTTCCATCTGAAGATTACAGTCCCAATAGATTTTCAGTAGAGTTAATTTTCAGACCATCGGTTCCTGATAATGTCACTAACTGGCGATTATTTAATCATGGTAATGACATTTTAAATTTCTTAACTTCTGATAAGTCCTATGATGATCAAATTATTGATGAAAGTGAGCATGATCTTCAAATGAAGAAAAAACTTGAAGAAAATTCAATACTTAAACCAGTGGTCAAACTTGAAGACCTTTAAGACATCAAAGATAGGTTTAAATAGGTTAGTAATTGAAAGCTTCAAAGTTCTACTTTAAGATTTGAATTAATAAATCTTGGCACAGAGGCCAAGCCAAAAAATGTCAATCTGGGATTAGGACTTACTTTAGAAGAAAGATTTGCATTTATCATAGTATTGAATAGATATAAAAATTTCTTTTCTTGGAACTATGATGACTTGAAAACATATGATACTTCTATCATACAACATACAATTCCAATGATATCTAAAGAAAAACCAGTACAACAGAAATTAAGGAATTCATCCGAACCTTGAAAGTCAGATAAAAGCTGAGTTAAACAAATGTTTGAAGGCTAAGATAATTTTTCCTGTTAGACATTCAAATTGGGTGTCCAACATGGTGCCAGTGAGAAATAAGAATGGTGACATTAGAATTTGCATTGATTTCAGAAATCTTAATAAGGCAAGTCAAAAAGATAACTTCCCACTACCAACAATGGAGCAAGCTCTGCATTCCGTAGCTAGTTCTGAATTAATGTCCTTTTTAGATGGTTTTTCAAGGTATAACCAAATCTTGGTGCACCCTGATGAAAGATTCAATACTACTTTCAGAACTAAGTGGGGAACTTATGCCTATCAAAAAATTCCTTTTGGTTTAACTAATGCTAGAGCTACCTTCCAAAGAGCAATGGATATAGCACTCAAAGGTCTAATTAATAAATAAGTAGTTGTCTATTTGGATGACATTACTGCCTTCTCTAAGAAAAGAGCAAATCATTTACATGATTTGAAACAAATTTTTGAACGCTATAAAAGGTATGGGATTTCCTTGGATCCTCAGAAGTCATTTTTTTCTCTTGACCAAGGTAAACTCTTGGGGTTCATTGTTTCAAAAGACGATATTTATATCGATCCAAATAAAATTAAAGAGATTTCTGATATTCCATTTCCACATAATAAAAAGTCAATGCAATCATTTTTAGGTCAAATAAATTTTGTAAAAACATTTGTTCCAGATTTTTCATAGATTGTTTTACCATTACAAATCATGATCAAGAAAAATTCAGTGTTTAAATGGGGACATATAGAAAAGGAGGCTTTTGATTCAATCACGCAAGCTATCATAAATGCTCTTGCATTAAACACTCCAAATTTTTCAAATCATTTTATTTTATATACTCTAGATCTGATTCATCTTATGCGGCAGTATTGACACAAATTAATGATCAAAACTTGGAAGCACCAATCTCATTTTATAGTTCAAATCTTCAAGGTGCAGAGCTTAATTACTCTGAAGTTGAAAAGAAAGCCTTTGCTGTATTCAAGACCATTAAACACTTTAGGCCCTTTCTCTTAAAGACTCACACAAAAGTAATAGTCCCTTTTTCAGCAATAAGACAGTTACTCGTGCAAAGGGATTTGGGAGAATAAAGGGGAATTGGGTTACGACATTACAAGAATATGATTTGGACATTAGACCAACAAAGATTGTCAAAGGCCAAGGTTTTCGCAAGTTGTTAGCAGGAGCTTCTAATATTTAGGAACATGAAGGTACTAACAATATTGAATAAATCAAGGATATAAGTACCATCAACCCTAAATCTCAATATGCAGATTTGATATTTTATTTGAAAAATGGATATGCTCCTTCTAATCTTTCCTATAAAAATAAGCGTGCCATAAAATTGAAAGCAAAAAACTTCATGATTGCTAATAATGTGTTGTTTAGAAGGAATTATGATTTGATTTTGTTAAGATGCTTAGAAAAACCTGAAGCGCAAAAAGTCTTGCAGGAATTACATGATGGTCTAGTAGGAGGACATTTTGGAGCTGATACAACAGCTCTCAAAATTATTCATGCTGGGTATTATTGGCCCACCTTATTCAAAGGTACTCATGAATATGTAAGGAAATGCAGAACATGTCAAACTACCAATGGAAGACAAAGGAAGCCAGCTTTTCCTTTGCAACTAGTCAACATTGAGCAGCCCTTTGAATAATGGGGATTGGATATCATTGGAGAAATTATTCCACATTGATCCAAACAACAAAGGTACATATTTACAGCCATGGATTACTTTACTAAGTGGGTAGAAGCAATTCCTTTGAAGGCAACCAACTTTGAGGAAATCATTGAATTCATAGACCAGTTCATCATTACCAGGTTTGGTGTACCAAACGCTCTTATTTTTGATAACACATCTTATTTCTATGGTAATTCCATACTTGAATTTTCTATCAAAAGAGGATTTAAATTGAAATATTCTGCAAACTACTACCCTCAAGGTAATAGTTTAGCAAAATCCACCAATAAAAAATCTTATGAAAATCATTAAGAGAACTATTTATCATAATCATAAGAATTGGCATAAGTCTTTGATATTTGCATTATGGGCAGACTGTATAATAGTGAAGGCCTCAATAGGCACTTCTCCATTTAATATAGTGTATGGAAAGGAGGCTGTCATACCAGCAAACTTAGTACTTCAATCACTAGCCTTAGTGCAGTTTATTGAAGAAAATCCCTCATCTTCTATTCAATTGAGACATAATCATATCCTAAAATTAGAAGAAGAAAGGGAGAAAGCCCGATTACACATGCAAAGCATCAACAAATTATTAAGTCTTCTTTTGATACAACTTCCATTGGCCCAAAAATTTTACAAGTTGGTGATCTTGTTTTGAAATGTGACAAAACCCACGAGGATAAAGGAAAGCACATTAAATTTCAGAAAATTTGGCTCGGACCATTTTAAATCATTAAAAAGATAGGCCCATCAACATTCATATTGCAAGATCTATTAGGAAAGAGAGATTCTCTTCCTGTCAATGGGCTTATTTTGAAAAAATTATTCACTTGAGGAGGTAACCCCTTCTCACTTTGTAAATATTCAATTTTAATCTAAATTTGTGTGAATAATTAGTTTAGTTTCTTTCTTGGAAAATAAAGTTGTAAATAGCCCTCTATTGGTTTTTACTATTTTGAAAAGGTTACTTAAAATAAAAATGGTGTTAATATTTACTTTTGATAGATGGAAGCCTTGAAGGAAAAGAAGAAAGTTCTAGGAAATTAGGTATAACTAAACTTTGAAAACCCTTTTTATTTTTGTAAAAATATTCTCAAAACTTGAAAATACTGTAAACCATTCTAAGTTTCAAAAGCCTAAAAAAGGTTATCAAAAGAAAGCAAAGACTGTTCCAATCTTAGCAGCTTCAACTCTTAAAATTGTCATCCATGTTCTCTTAGGGAGAAAATTATTCACCCCATCCGTAAAAGTTTATGATTTTTTAGAGTGTAATTCTAAAATATATTTGATATAAGAGATAAGAGGTCTCATTACGAGCCTACTTACCATGATCATAGGGGAGTAGTTCAACTGACATTACCAACACTACATACCAAAATAGGGTAATGGCTTATAATTATAAGACAAGGGGTCTCATCACGAGCCAGCTTGTTTAATTGAATTACAACCAGTGAATGGCATTGTCAACAACTGGCCACCAAACCAAGACAATGGTTTTTTATTTTACAAAATAAAGAAATAAGGAAAAGAGAAAATTGCAATACAAAATATGTGGAAACATATCTTTTGGATTCATTCTTTTAAATTATACTCTGAAATGGATGGGACAATGAATGAGTAAATGGTTAAAGGTAACCCTATCGAAACTATAAATGTTTGCTGGCAGTAGTGGCTCTACCTGTGATAAAGGAGTCATTATATAAGCTAAGTTGGAGAAGTATCTTGTTTTATCATTATCAACCAATTAAGGTTTACTTAAACTTAGAATGTGTTTAATTTTGAGATGAGAAAGAGATAGCAAAAATAGTTTTCATTATATTCAGAGCTTATGATTACCTAGTTATATTAGATTTTCTCTATCCACTAAGGTTCTTAGATTAAGAAGGTTAAATATTACATTACTTTCTCAGAGATAATTGTTACTTCCAGTGAATCGCCAATTGCTGTGCTGTACAACAACCCCCCATTTCTTAAAAACTTTTACACAAATTTTTTAATAAGAAATGGGTCCATTTTTAAATAAACTTAATGAGATTTGTGATTTGATAAATAAAACTGGTATTGACCTTATTATAAGAAAAACCTTTATCAAAAGGCCCAATGTAAGTAATTCATTTTGTAAATTCTTTTGAATAAAGTATTAAGTGTTCCTTTAAAAAACATCATAAATAATTCTACATTGCGATAAAGTGATTGGAGATCGCGTATTGCAATGATAAAGGGACACACATAAAAAGGTCCTCATCAAATCTGTCTATCTGATAAAGGTAATCGCAATCGGCAATCAGAGGTATCATATGACAAAGAGCTAAAGCACACGCCAAACCCCTGATTGTGATTAATAAATAAGGCGTGCATATCAAGAATAAATTATTCACTAAAATGGTTTGCATGCATTAGTCTTTTAAAATTAATAAATCAAACCAATTCAATAAAAACATATCCCGCCTTATTATAATATCACTTTATCGCAATCAGAAATATTTGTCCCAAGTGATGAAGCCTCACCCTTTTGAAACTCCCGATTGTGATTTGCGATTTATCGCCGATCGCCGATTGGGGAAATCCAAAGACACACTTGAGATAATCATTCATATATGATTGATGCGACGGATATTTATGGTATTTATTCATTGCGATTGGTGGTTTGAACGCTTATTAATTTCACAGTTAAGAGTGAATCCTTCAAGGATTTCACTCGTGGTGGTTCTTAATTGCATCCAACTTATCATACCTCAATTGCCTTAATTCCGTTCATTTTTGTATTGGCTTTCAATGGTAATATCCCCGTGTTACGGTTTGTAATTGTCTGTGCAAAGTTTCTTTGAAATCATGAATCTAGAAAAGATGGGGAGGAAATCTAAGAAGCCCAAGGCACCTCCTAAAGTTAAAGAACCAAAGCCGAGCAAGAAGGGACTAATATCAGATACAACATGCCTCAGTCTGGGAAATGCGAGCTAGGAAATGTTGAGGGAAATGTTCCCCTAGGGCTTTTGGGTTGAAACCCTAGCAGACTGAAAGTTGTCTATATAGAGAAACACACATTCACACAACCATTATGCTATTATAAGCAAATTCTATAATAAGAGGGGACGTACCTTAGGTCCTACATTTGAGAAGGTCCTTTAGGGTCCAAACCCTTCTTCAAGTTCCTTTTGTTCCTTTGTCCTGCAAAACAACCAATTCCAAAGAACATAGTAGTATATGGACAAAAACTTATAAAGAAATCATCTTCATGTTATAAAGAAAGGTAGTTAGTTATGAACTTTAAACAACCATTCACATATGAATTCCAACATGAATATCATAAACATAAAGAAGGTTTATATCAGGAACCAAGACGTGTTTCTTTTATTATAGACAAATAAAATGCATAAAAGGAATAATTTCACCTGAGTCACCTTT
>APFE030123861.1:45174-79295 GCA_000404065.3 Pinus taeda
ATATATATACAGTTTGACTTTTTTGATGCTTGATTTTATTGTGATGAATGATTCATGTGCCAATCTAATGCTTGATTAGCGATAGAATCAGCTAACCAATTATGAGATCTTGGAATGTGCAAATAATTAATATAAACAAATGATCTTTGTAACAACCTCACCCTTAAATACTGGCAATATAAACATGGATCCCTTACCCGATAAATGTTGTTTAATTGTGACACTATCAATTGAGAATCAAGATAAACTACCAACGAGTCGATCATGTGAGAAATTGCCTCGGATAGTAAATTAATAACGGCGGTATACTCAGCCATATTATTTGAAGTGGGACCAATGCATACGCCTCTTGATACCATCAATTGACCAGTTGGATAATAAAGTACCCAAGTTGCGGAAGCGAGATTCTGAGTGTGTCGACTAGCACCATCAGTGAACCCAAAATAGACCAAGTCATCCATCAACACCTGCCACAGCAGACCAAAAAGTGTTGATATCAAAAACTCTCGATGATATACGTAAAAATATACATAATATACAAAGAAGCCATTGCCTAACTCCTACTTAAGCAAAGTACTTCTTTAGGTAGAGCTCGTTTCGGGGCTCTGCCAGCTTGTTTCCCTCAAAATCGATTAACTCATACGACCTTTTTTCTAAAACTCGTTTAATAATGAAAGGACCGTACCACATAGGCTTAAAATTGCCTACCCGCAAGGTGTCTTTATCTTGGTCATAGACCAAGACAAGGTCACCTTCAGAAAAGACACGAGGACAGACAGATTTATCATATTGCGTTTTAACCCTTTTCTTATGAGCCTCATTCATTGGCGGCATCTCGACGCTGCTCATCGAGATGTTCCAAGTGAAGGAGGTGCTCTTCGAGACTCGAAGTCTCTGGAAGGAGCTCAACAGCTAACTTAAGAGATGGAATTTCACATTCAACCGCAAAGATAGATTCCATCCCATAAACCAACTGAAAAGGTGTAAAACCAGTAGCAGTCTTCACGGAGGTCCGGTATGCCCAAAGAGCCGAATACAACATAACGTGCCAATTGGACCAATTTTTGTCAATTGTCCATTGGAGGATTGTCTTAAGAGTTTTATTGACTGCCTCAACCTGTCCATTGGCCTGAGGATAATAAGGAGACGAATGCTCTTGCCGGAAACCTAATTTGAGAGCCAATTTAGACATCTGTTGATTCTGGAAAAGACTGCCATGATCAGTGACAATCTCTCTCGGGATACCGAATTTTGAGATAACCTGATTGAAAAGGAACAATGCTGCCGTGTCACTATCATTTTTATAAGTGGGCATGGCCTCAGCCCACTTCGTAAAGTAGTCTACAACCACGATAATGTACCTGTGATTTTCCGCTGAAGGCGGATTACAAGTTGTAAAATCAATACCCCACTTAGTAAAAGGACCGAAGGTGACAACGAGAAAAAGAGGAGCTGGATGAGCACGCATCTTCCGAGTAAATATTTGACAGGGGTGACAACGTTTGACCGCTTCCACACAGTATTTAAAGAGTGAAGGCCAAAAATAGTCGGCACGTAAGATGCGCTGGACTGTAGCAAGCCCTGATAGATGACCGCCACAAGATCCACTGTGGCAGTCATTTAGCAATGACTCTGCTTCCTCTAAGGTTAAACAACGCCTAAGGATTGAATCAACCCATCGAAGGTATAAGGTATCACCAATGAAACATAAGTTTTAGCCAGGTGACGTAATTTTCGACATTCATCCTTGGAGAAAGTAGAGGGAAACTTCAAATTCTGGAGATAGACAATGATATCTCCATACCAAGGGTTGAGTGAAGAGATGAGGAATAAATGTTCGTCGGGAAAACTTTCCTCATAAACAGTATCCTCTCCACAAGGCAGCTTAGAAATTAGCTTAGAGAAAACCATGGATTTCTTAGACTTGGCAGACAAGAACTCGAGATCAAATTCTTGCAAGATGACTATCCATCTATTATATTTTCCCCCAATCACTCGCCTACTGAGGACAAATTGAAATGGATTGACTGTTGCTAAGACAAAAGTTTTGCACAGTAGAATATAATGACGGAGCCCTTGGACAGCATGGACAGCTGCCAAGGCCAACTTCTCAATCGGAGAATAGCGAAGTTCAGGACCTATTAAGCCTCGGCTCAAATAATAAATCACATGCTCGATGAGAGAATCGTCCTCCTGAATGAGAACCATACCAATGGTTGATTCTGCTGCAGCGAGATATAAAAGGAAGTCTCTCCCATAATTCGGTGGACTCAAAAGTGGGGCAGAGACTAGTGCCTTTTTCAAAGCATCAAACGATCGTTGCACAAAGTCGTTCCATACAAATGGAACTCCTTTCCGTAGCAAACGCATGAGCCCTTTAATGATCTCAGCATAGTTCGCTATAAACCGTCTTAAGAAATTAGCCTTCCCTTGAAGACTCTGAAGTTGTCGAATTGAGAACGGGGGAGGCAACTGAACTATTGCCTCAACCTTGAAGGGATCAACCCGAATCCCTTCATTTGACACAATGAACCCTAACAACCGACCGGACGTAACCGCGAAAATGCACTTGTTGGGATTCAACCAGATTTTATAAAAACTACATCGCTCGAAAACCATTCAAAGGTGACTAGGGTGATCAGTTCTCTTTCAAGAATGAGCAGCGAGATCATCCAAGTATGCTTCGATGACATGTTTGATGTCGTGGAAAGCATATGAAATGGCCCGCTGAAAGGTGGCTCCAGCATTTTTAAGACCAAAAGGCATCTTTCTATATGAAAAGGTACCCCAGGGACATATAAAGGTTGTCTTATGTTGATCTTCAGGACGGATAGAAATTTGATTATAACCAGAAAAACCATCCATGAAGGAAAAAATCTCATTACCCACACACTCGTCAATAATCTGATCAATGAATAGCGTGGGGTAACTATCTTTCGGACAAGCCTTGTTTAGGTCCCTAAAATCAATGCATACTCGGATTGTTCCTTGCTTCTTATCCATAGGGACTAGATTATAAACCCAATCAGTAAGAGGAACAGGGTAGATGAAACCCGCCTTTAGCAGCTTCTCTACTTCAGCTTTGATAGCTGCTGCTTTCCTAGGGTTAACTGGCCGAAGCCTTTGACGAACTGGTTTGGTGTTTTCATATGTCTTGATCTAATGTTGAACTATAGATGGGTCAATGCCAGGCATTTCTTCATAAGACCAAGCAAATACATCTTGAAATTCCTTGAACAGGTCGGTGTAAATTTGAATTTCTTCAGGAGAACACTCAATTCCGATGAAGAGATTCTCAATCATGTTAAGGTCCCTAGAGATGTTTATAGGTATTTTTTTTGAAATCATCGACATATTACCTTCGACACGAACAGGTGCTGGAGCCAAAGGATTTGACACCGTACAAACATCACTAGTACATAGCTCAGAGAATCTAGATTCTACCCCCTGCAATGGAGGAAGAAAGTATGAACGATGGCGTAAATCTTCCCAAGGTCGATCTATACCCATCATTGCTTTGAGGATTGCTTCTTCAGAAGGTAAAACTAAATCTAAGTAGTCCAAGGCAAAGGTACAATCAAGGCTCCAAGCCGGGGCCACATCGCCATCTAACTCCTCTTCGGAAAAAGGAGTAGAATGGTCATCTATAGAGTTTACGATAGACTGATATCTAAGCTCAACTGTAGATATAGGAAATGCCATTCCATTCCCTTTTCCTTCAACTAATGTGGTCGTAGGTGAAGGCAAGGTCCAAGGGTCTGAAAAATAACGAGTTTAGAAGAACTCTTCTCGAGGAGACTCCTTAGATGATGAAACGACATTGATTTTAGCAAAAGGAGAGGGAAGATCAAAGGTACCCATCAACGAGGAATACATCCCTACTCCTAAATTCTTAGTAAGCGGACGAGGGTTATCCACTAAAGGAACAGTAGATTCAGAGCTTGCTTGAGGATTGACTGGACAATAATCCAATTGATCAACCTTAACGATTTTCCCCTCATGAGGAAAGCAAATGACACGAAACAGAGTTGAAACATCGGCGTCCATTTTCGTATACCCAATTCCTTCCTAAGAGGAGATTATAGTCTAGGTTAGCATCTATGACTTCTACTTCAATATTGATGACCTTCCCCCCCAACACATATAGGAAATGTTGGGATAATCCCATGCGGCTTATGAGAATGATCATCAAATGCAGTCAAGATGGTAGGTGAAGGAAAAACTGAAGGTGATCCAATAGCCTTCCAGCATGACATCGACATGATGCATGTGGAAGCTCCTTCATCAATAACGGTATGAAAAATGTTAATTTTCTGGTATGTAGACTTTATTTGGAAAGCCATATGATGAGGGAGTTGCATTTTGACATTTAACATGTTGAAAGTGAGCACTAAAGAGTTAGTTGGATCGACTGCCCCAATCGCGGAAAGTAAAGCACTTCGCTGAGCCAAACATGACTGGAGAACCTCTAAAGCGGACATGGTGCACGGACTCTAAGCCATATCCTCAACAATGGAATAATTCTTGGCAGCCCTAGCATTAAGATTAATAGTCGCGCATTTAGCGGAACCTTTCGGTATCCGTGGTATAGTCTCAATAGGGGGTCGCTCAATATGAAGGTCGGTATTTCTAAGAACATTTTTTTCCTTAGAAGTTTTAGCTTCACCATAATCACGTGACCGAGTAGCCACATGGACGTTAGAACCCACCATGAAAACATTCGATGATTTTTCCCCTTCTTGGTTGCCCCCTGCGGAGGTTCCAGGGTTTGAACTCGCACCAGCAAGAAGTTGCTGCCCTTGGGGAAAAGGGTTGGTTAACACAGCTTGAGAACTAGAAGTCCCTTGCTGCCCTAACAAGCGTTGAGTGTCTTCAATCTTGGAGCAAAGATGAGTTAAATGGTCTCCACTGCACAACTTGCATGGAAACTTGACTTTCTTTTTAGACTCATTTCTACCACCACTAGAATTATTGCCGGATTTATTTGCGTCAGGCTTCCCATCCTGGTTTTTTTTCTTACCTCGTCCTTTCTTTTTCCCATTGGAATTTTGATTTCCTTTGGGGTTATCAGATTGGACGGCATTAATTGAAGAGGTTTGGGAAGCCGGAGGGTTAGACGATGTGACTTGGTTGTTAGAAGCAGTTTGTAAAGACAACTGATGCAATTGGTTCAACAAGTTCACTGTATTTGTGTCTACCGACCCAACAATACCATCCGCGTGGGGACCTGGCTTCGACTTAGCTACATCAACCTTATACCCAGGAGCACCTAGGAAGTATTTTTGTAGGATCCTAGACTAAGAGTAGATCAATTCTAATTGCTGGGCCCTAAAATGGCTTGCTCCTCAGAATAGACTCCAGACATGGAGAAATCCTTGGAGATCTCAGGTATTAAAGATTTCAAAAACCATTCGAGACGGTACTCCTGATGGATTTCGGCTTTAATGAGCCTCTTTCTCCATCTCCATTCCTGAATATGGTCAGAAATGTGAGTTGCTTTATCCTGACGAAAAGTGGCCAGTAGTTTGGTTCCGGCATCATAACGAATAGGCAACTGAAAATGATTTAAGAAAATATTGGCTAAGTCAGCGAAAGATGTAAAGATGCCCCCTGGCAACTCTATATACCATTTTTCCGCATTCCCAGTCAAGGTGCATTGAAAGAGTCTCAACCTAATCGAGTCGTCGATAAGGGAGTTAGATGAGCACCACAAATGGAATGTGGTTACATGGTCGCCTGGGTCCTCACCACTCTTCCCTTCGAATTTTGGAATGTCCGAAGGGCGTTTGGTTGGGACAAGAGGCTAGGCCGGATTGTACTTGATTGGATCATTTTTTAACTTAGTGAGATCTAGCAAGTTCAATGTTGCCAGAAACGGAAGCCTAGGAGGACCTTGGGGATTCCCCCTAGACTGGGCAGAACT
The DNA here is from genome assembly GCA_000404065.3 of Pinus taeda. NCBI lineage: Eukaryota > Viridiplantae > Streptophyta > Pinopsida > Pinales > Pinaceae > Pinus > Pinus taeda. The sequence continues at coordinate 51,098 of APFE030123861.1, forward strand.
CCCAAAGTTCTGAAAATATTGACCTCGATTTTGGAAGGCACCAGGCTGCCTGAAGTAACCAATAGAACTGGCTGAACCAAAAGGCAAGCCTTGTGATCCAGCAAAATTCGGAGTTTGACCAACTCCATCCGCATATCCACTATAACCAGCAAAGTTTCCTCCTAAAGGATTATAAGGAGTTGATAACCCCTTATATGGATTCCAAGCCGAAGCTAAGGGAGGAATACTTTGAAATGAACTAACTGTGGTGTACGGCCTATTCCCATATTGGCCGAAAAACAGATTCCCAGTTCCCGCGCTACTAACCCCAGGGTTAGTCCAAGCTTGGAAAGGATTTTTGCTTTGTCCTATAGAAGAAAAAGGCATGGATCATATCGTTGGGTTGGAATGTGGTATATGACCACTTTGGAAAGGAAAACCCTGGAATGAAGCCAATCCACTCATCATGGATGTGGCGGCACCGAACGGAACTGAAGGAATACCCTGTGAATGGGTGCCAAATGGGAAGAATCCAGAACCAAAAGAATTGGTTTGGGAATTTCCACTCATGGACGGAATGGAGGTAGACCCAATTAAAGATGTGCTAGAAAAATACCCGAATAAAGAAGTGGAGGGGATGGAAATAGTTCCTCCCCCTTGCATAGATATTGGAGTCTGCACAGTCGTAACACTTGTAGAAGCCATGCTTCCAGTAGTGGTCATCGATGCTAAGCGCGTAGCGTAACCTGGACTTGACGGTCTATGCGTCGGAGTCCCAACATATTGTAATACGTCTGGATGACTAGATGGTAGGGGAGAATTCAGAGCCGCTAACGACTCTGAGAGTTCTTCTACCTCTATGTTATTCTCTACTTGTAAGCGAACTCGAGAAAGAACTGGAGTGTTCCTCTCTTGTTCCGTGGAAGTGCTAGGCCTTGCTTGAATATTAATGCCACCGAGAGGAGGATCAATCCCCGATGCGTCAACTACCTTGGGATGAAACCCACCAGTAGAATTACCTTTGCGCCTTCTAGGAGAAGGCTCTAAACTTGGTGGTGAAAGACCATGAAGTCTTCGAGACCATCTAGGTGATCGGTCAGCCACTTTGAATTCCTTGTTAAGATCTAACTAAAGACTCAAAAAATTGAAAGCTAGGCCAACTAAGAGCATAGAGCACACACTATAAAGTCCCTAAAGATAACAGCCAGTCAAACAACTTCCAAGTATTTCTGCTCCGGGTGATTAGGACCGGACACCAAAATACAAGAAAGTGAATTAAGGGGCCTTCCGTAGATATTCTGGGATGATGAGGGCCTAGTCCTATCAGCGAAGGTAATAGAGGAAGTTATGCTGACCTCCTAACAACAGCCTGCACCGGTACAAGCCCACAAGCTTCACAAGGGTGCCCTCCAGTAGTACTGTCGAGAGTGATGCAACGTTGAACTCAGGTGCCACGTGATTCCCCTCTGTAGCCACCTATGTAGATCCCTAGGAGTAGCAACTATGGATACCAACTCGTCGCAGAAGCCAGGCGGAACAGTCATGAGGTAATTTTGGACAAGTAGGAGAGGGGGTATCTCTCTTCTCTGTCTTCGCAGACCCTCGTGCTTAACTCCTAGATTCGGAGCTTTCCTGATCTTCCTAACGCTATTGGATTTTCACTCGTTATTCAGACTCCTACATTTGACGTTTAAATGGCCTTGGAGAGTTAACTCTCCACTCGCCTAATCCAAGGCCCTAAAATCCTAAAACTTGTAGGTGTATGTAACTTAAAAGAAAAAAAAATTAGTGAATTTTAGTTAGCTCTTGATTTTAAAATAGGTTGTTCTTTAAGTCACGGGATAATGGAAGTGAAACTAGTGGTGTTTTTGACACAAAAGAAATTAATAAAAACCTAACTATATGCACATGCACTTGTTTTCGTTTTTCGATGAAGAGCAATTTCTACATGGTTCAAAGGAACTTCTAATAAAATAAAATTTTCTTTTCTTTCCATTAATTCACGCTTGCAAATCTACCCTAATGAAACAAATATATGCTGATGCAAAAAACAACTCTAAAAACAAGAAATGAAAGTTGCTTGCTTATCAATTTTTATTTTGCCACTTAAAATGTCTAGATGGAATATGAGATACTACCATTCATTTCGTCTAAACACTAAAAACAAATTTCAAGACAAACATAAAGCACTTTGATTCAATAAAAGGAAACCAAATGAAAACCAAGTTCAAGAAAGCGAAACGAAGTTTTTCAAAAAGTTTTCTTCAAAGAAACAACAAAAGAGTCTTTTCAAAAATGCTCTCAACAAAACTGAAACTTTGTGATTGAAAAATAGGCAACAAACACTTTTGCAAGTTGACAGCACACAATGGATGAAAACTCAACAAACATAAATGTGTTTAAAGATGCTCTTTAACAATCAAAAGTAGCAATGAAAGCTTTGGCAACAAAGACCAAAAAAGATTAAAAAGACAAATTTCAAGAAAGTATCAATCAACAAATTTCATGAAACAAAGAAGTGGATGGTCACAAAAAGCGATTTTGTCAAGCAAACAAAAAGTCACCAAAAGCAAGATTCAACACAAAGATTGAGACCAATCTTTCTGCCCTGATGAACCAGAGCAGCCAAGATTCCAACAAGAAACCTTGCGTGCTTTAACAAAAAAAGATGACGCTTGCAACAACAAAAACAAGACCAATACTCCTTACAGTCAGAGAGAAATTGAGCAAGATGTTTGCTGTAAAACAAACAACTGATACTAGAAAATGACTGTTTCAAACTGAATCAAACCACCAGACAGACCTTTAGAGACAAAAAGATTTATAAATCTTGAAAATTACAAGATATACGCAACTGTACTTATGTACAGATTGCGTGTATACGTGACTTATTCTAAGGAAACCTGCATATACGCGGGTTCGACTAAAGAAACATGCGTATATACGCTTCTGTAACTAAGAAAAACAACGTATATGAAAGATTACAAGAAAAATAAAAAACAAACTGAAGAAACTGGCAAAACTTAGAATTCAAGAACAGACCACATATCAACAGCAAGAAAAAAGGCAACTGAGCCCTGATTGGCTTGAAAAACACCCAAACTAGGAACAACAAGAGTGTTGTCCCCAGCAGAGTCGCCAATTCTGTTGAGGGAAATGTTCCCCTAGGGCTTTTGGGTGGAAATCCTAGCAGAATGAAAGTTTTCTATAAAGAGAAACACACATTCACACAGCCATTATGCTATTATAAGCAAATTCTATAGTAAGAGGGGCGTACCTTAGGTCCTACGTTTGAGAAGGTCCTTTAGGGTCCAAACCCTTCTTCAAGTCCCTTTCGCTCCTTTGTCCTGCAAGACAACCAATTCCAAAGAACACAGCAGTATATGGACAAAGACTTATAAAGAAATCATCTTCATGTTATACAGGAAGGTAGTTAGTTATGAACTTTAAACAACCATTCACATATGAATTCCAACATGAATATCATAAACATAAAGAGGATTTATATCACGAACCAAGATGTGTTTCTTTATTATAGACAAATAGAATGTAAAAAAGGAATATTTTCACCTGAGTAACCTTTTGTAGGCTCCAAGCAAAGCTTCCTTCCGGATCCGTCCAGCCTCAAGCCTTTAGCATATCTCCTTCCTGACTCACTCCATGATGTCATAAATAGTGGATGAACATCAACACACAAGGAAACAAGGGTTTCCTGTACAAATGGGGGAAGTGCAGAAGGCACAAGGCTCTTCAGACCTGGTCAGGGGAAAAATCTCAGTATAATAACCTTTCTCTCTCTTCTCTCCTCCCTTAGGCCTTCCCTTTGAGGTATTTTTATACCTCTCCCAAAGTAGTTTTTTAGTTGGGAGTTGGTTGGGAAGAGTTGGGCCACCGGCACTAACAGGTGATGAGCAGGTAAATCTCGCGATCTCCACCCGAAATTAAGGAGTTTTATATTTGTTTAAGTGTTTTAATACATATACGCAGGTTGGCTATATGCCTACCCACGCATACACGTGTTTAACTCAGGGCAATGTCGCGTATAAGGGATAAAATGTTGTTTTTTAAATTTTAGACCAGGTCTGGAAGGAGGAGTTGCCCTATGCCATGAGTGCAGCATCACAAACTATAATAGTGAGATTTGGAGCTATAACACCTCAGACCATATCTCCGAAAATATAGTGCAAAAAGCTCTGAAATTCAGACCTGAGATTCAGCGTGATGTCTTCTCAAACGGGTTGTTTTTTAGCTTCTGAAACATCGCAGAAAAAAAACGTTATAGCGAAAATGCCACGATGACCTGTTTGGAGTGGCGAAACCCTAGAATCCAAAGCTCTAATACCAAATTTTATGAAACCAGCTCAAGAAAATATATAAAGGATAGATCAACGCCTTAGAATTTAGCCTCTTCGAGGGGGCAATCTCCTTTACATTACATAAATGAACAATTCTTGGATGATTCAAATGAAAAAACCTCCTTTCTATATATAGGAGTCTAAGGAGTCATAATATAACCCAGCCGACCTACAACAATAAAAATTAAAAGCCAAAAAAAAATAGAGGGATTCTATGGGGCACAATAATAACAATATGGGGACAATAGGGGCACAAAAATATTAATAAGGGGTACAACTACAATAGTAATGGGGTAATCACTAGTATTATAGGGACCCAACACACTACCATGGGCTGACGGTCTGCATGCTTGACCGAGGCCCCTCGTTGCTCCATGTTGTTCCCAAATTGAAACTGTTTCGAGGATATCTTTGATATGCTTGATCTTTATAAGACTTTGAAACTTTGGCATGATTTTTAAGAGTTATTGAAGACTTAGAGAGTGTTTTAGGATCCAACTCGGATCACGACCTTTCCACTGAAAAAGATTTTGGACCACCAAAAAGTGGTTTTTAAGCATCAATCAAGTGAGGATATAGATTCCTCACTTGCCCAATTTCTATCCATCTTGCATTGCTTGGTTTTGAACCCTTGAGTCCAATTCTAAGATACTAAATATTCCCTCTACGTGTAGTTCTCACCTTCTTGTCCAAAACTATATCTTCCTGCAACTCATTGAGATATTCAGGCAACAGATCATCAATAGAAGGAAATCGGCTCTGCTCTTTGGGATCTTCAATCAATGAAGGTTCAAAAAGTCTCAAGCTTTCTGCATTAACTAATGAATAGTTGTGCATGTAAACTGGCAAATCAAGGAAAAAAGCATCTTCACCAATTTTCTCAAGTATCCTGAAAGTTCCATGCCTTATTGGCTTTAGCTTCTTACCTTCACTTTGCATTATGTCTTTGTTGATATACAGCCAAACTTGATCACCAACTTGGAAACTATGCTCACTCTCATGCTTATCATGCCTTGCCTTGTACTTGGCTTGGCTCTTTTCTAGTTGTTCTTGTACTGCCTGGTGAATCTCTTGGATTTGTTCAATGAACTTGGTTGCCTTGTCCACCTCACTGTGTCGATCAACTATAATGTCTTTACCAAAGACAAAATCCAAGAGAGACCTTGGTATGAAGCCAAAACAGGTCTCAAAAGGAGATCTTTGTGTAGAAGAACGTTTAGCCTAGTTGTAAGCATGTTGCACATAACACAAATGTTCATCCCAAAGCTTGGGATGCTTGCTACAATATCCTCTGAGCAACTGGATCACTGTCCTACTGACCACCTCTGTTTGGCCATCTGTTTGTGGATGGAAGGTTGTGCTCTTCTTTAGTCTGGTGTTCATCAATTCCCACAGACTCGACCAAAATTTCCCAACAAATCGAGAATCTCGATCAGATACAATGGAATTTGATAATCCAAAATGAACCCATACATGTTGAAAGAACAACTTTGTTGTTTTTTCAGCTGTAATCTATTTGTTACAAGGTATTAAAATACACATTTTGCTGAACCTATCCACAATAACATATAAATAGTCATGATCTTTTCTAGATTTAGGCAGTCCCCCAATAAATTCCATGGAAACACTTTCCCAAGGATGAGTAGGAACTGGTAGTGGAGTGTACAAGCCTAGTTTTCTATTGCTGGGCTTGCTTTTAGCACACATAATACACCCTCTTACATATCTAGAAATTGTTTCATTCACTTTTTCCAATAACAAAATCTTTGCAGTTGTGCAACTGTTTTACTTACACCAAAGTGCCCTGATATCAGAGAAGTGTGTGCTTCTCAAATTATCTTTACTCTTTTGATTTGAGGAATGCATAACTTTCCAAAATGATACAAGAGTTGGTCCTTAACATGATAATCCAATTCTTCTACTTGTTTGCCATGACTTAAAGTTGCATATACATATTTAAAATCTATATCTTGAGCATACTGTTCAATATAGCTTTCATGCAATACTGATTATGCTTAAGTATAGTGGATGCATTTATGATTTGTATGGACAACATATCTGCAACTTTATTGTGTATGTCCTTTTTATATCTGATGACAAGCTGAAACTATTGTAGAAAACCCATCCACCTATAGTGTCTTTATTGTTGTAACTTTGCTTGTGAGTGTAGATATTGGAGTGGTTGATGATCAGTATGTATACTTGTCTCTTTGCCCATTAGATAATGTTTCCACTTTTTCACACTTTATACTAATGCATATAATTCCTTATCATATGTGGGATAATTAAATATGGCATAATTAAATGTCTCAGAATGATAACATATGGGTTTACCGTGTTGCATCAACACTGCTCCCATGGCATAGTCGCTGGCATCGGTTTCAATCTCAAATGGTCTTTGAAGATCGGGCAGTGCTAGTACTGGTGCTATACTAATATTTTCTTTTAAGGTGTTGAACGCTTTCTGTTGTTTGCCTCCCCACTGAAACACCTTGCTCAATCCTATTAAATCATTTAAGGGAGCTGCAATCAAGGAAAAGTTAGCAATAAACTTTCACCAATACTGTGTTGCTCCTAGGAAGCTTCTAACTTCTGTAGAAAATTTGGGTTTAGGCCAATTTATAATGACTGCAACCTTAGAGGGATCTATCTTCAATTCAATACCCCCTACAATATGACCCAAATAATTCAAATATGTTTTGCCAAATTCACATTTTGATAGCTTAACATAGAGATTTTATCTTTTCAAAACATCTAGAGTCTGCTTTACATGCTTCAAATGTTCTTCCCATGTTTTACTAAATAAAAGAATGTCATCTAGATATACAATGACAAAATCATCAATAAAAGGCCCAAGTACATCGTTCATTACTCTCATGAAAGTAGCAGGAGCATTGGTTAAGCCAAAAGACATACCTAACCACTCATACAGTCCTTGCTTTGTTTTGAAAGTAGTCTTCCATGCATCTTGCTCTGTGACTCTGACCTGATGGTAGCCACTATGCAATTCCAGCTTGGAAAAGTAAACAGATTCTTTCAACTGATCTAATTGATCATCTATGTGAGGAAGGGGATAATGGTTTTTTATCGTTATCTTATTCAGTGCTCGGTAATCAATGCACATTCTCCATGAGCCATATTTCTTTCTCACCAAGACAATTGGAGACCCACATGGTGATGTGCTAGGTCCTATGAACCCTTTCTCAAGTAACTCCTATACCTGCTTCTTTATTTCTACATTCTCTAAAGCGGATAACCTATACATTCCAATATTAGGCAATGGAGCATCTTGTTGCAAATTAATATCATGTACTATTTCCTTTTTGGGTGGCAGACTTTTAGGTTCTTGAAATAGTATATCATATTCTGAAACAACTTTCTCTAAATCAACTTACTGTTTAGCATCATAGCCTTCAAATACCTTGGTTTTATCAGGTTTCTTTTCCTTTATAGCCATCAGTAAAAATTGTTTGCATGAATTTACAATTCTTTTCATCTGCCCTGAGTTTATGACAGTCTAATTATTCTTGAGTTTATGAGCTCTTACAATATATTCAATTCCATCTTTAACGAGTTGATACTTGATTTCAGCTCTATAGAAAATTTCTTTTCTATTATACAAGTAAGAACTTCTTAAAACAATTCCACATATATCCAAGGGAACAATATCTAACTCAATCCCATCTACAAATGTTGACCCAAAAGAAAACCTAAGTTTACATTGTCTAGTCACTTGTAGCTTTTCTTTATCACATAACCAACCTAATGGATATGCCTTCTTGTGAGGTGTGGTTAGTAATCCCACTTTCTTTACAATTGCTTCAGAAATTAAGTTTACTTGTGAACCACTATCAAATAAAGTATCAATCTTTTGATGCTTGGAAATAACTCTAATATGAAAAAGCTCATGTCTTGTTCTCTCATTTTTTTCACTATCAATAGTTTTTGTAGAATTACTAGTAAATGCTTCATAATTTTTTTACCTTTTATACCCGTGGTTGTGATTTTTGTTTCATCCCCTGATTCTAACCCCAAATCCTTCTAAATAGTTGCAGTAGTCTTCTTCTTTTTTCCATTGCACTTCTTGGGTTTTAGCTTTGGATGTAGAATCCAGCAATGTTCATCATCATTCCCATCCTTCTTGCGGTGAGTGCATGAAGGTTTGGTCTTTTGTACAACATTTGCCTTCCTCTCTTTCCATTTATTATTTCTCCTTTCCTTGTTCTTGCTTGCAGTTGGTTTTGATGGTCCCCAACTTCTCAGTTCACATTCTTGCCCCTAACCTCTAGATGTGTAGCCTGAGCAGATACATCATCTATGCTAGTGGGATTAAACATGAGAATGGTATGTCTCAAATAACTATGTATATCACCTATATACTTCAGTAGAGTTTCAGGTGAGTCTAAAGAAATGCCTAGAATCAAAGCTCTTTTCCTAAATTCTTGGGTGTAACTTTGTACACTTTGCCCTTTCAATTGGTGAAGAGTCTACCAAATTATCATAGCTTGCTGCATTTAAGCTAGTGGATAGAATTAGTTTTTAATTGCAAAAACAAATTCACACTAGAAAGAAAAGATCTTACCATGCTTCTTCATGTCAACGTGTGTCCTGCCTTCCCACCATACCAAGGCAATGCCTCCAAGGCGTACGCTGGCTAGCTGAATCTTACTTCTGCCTGAATCAATGCTTTGCATCCTATAATACACATCAATCTGTCTAATCCATTTATCCAGCTTCTCTACATTCAACTCTCCATCATATATTGGCAAATCAAATTTGACATCTAATTTAATCAAAGATGTTTTCTTTTTATTTTCAGGGCTATTAGGAGGTATGGGAAGCTTTCCTTCTTTCCCTTTGCCTTTAGAATGGTCATTGAGGATAGATTCTTTTTCTCTTTTATCTTCTTTGGATTTTTATGAATCTTCATCTCTACCTTTCTTAAATTCTGTATACATTACCTCTACCATGGCTCTCATGGTCATGAAACTATCCATGAAATGAGGGTTTGATTCCAAGGGAATTTCTTCTACCATTTTCCTCTTAGGATAGACTCTTCCAATTTCTGGGTTAGATTCAACCAATTCTCCTTCTCCTAATTTGAGCTTTGTCCTAGTTAGCATTCAACAACAAAATCCAGCACAAGCTTTTCTAACCTTAGCAACCTAGTGCTCTGATACTACTTGATTTGAAATTGATCTAAGACAAAGAATAGGTATTACAAACTCATGTGCATGGATGTGCCTATGTTATTTTATGCAATGGATCGATAAGATTGAAAAATACAAAGACACCGAAGCAGTTAAAGAAAACACAACAAGCAACACATATAAACACAACAAGTTTAATAAGGAGTTCACCCAATTCTCCTGGGCTACATCTCCTGGTGCAACTTTCAGTGGTGACCTCTCTATTATGTTTTTGAATAGAGTTTTTTTTTTTTTTTTTACAATAATGAGCTTAATTTGAGTCTCACACAACAGATATAAATCAGCAAGACTGTACTTATATTCCTCAAGTCTCTGGAGTACACAGACTCTCCTTACTGAATCTTGACCTCTATTGGTCACAATGATACGATTCCAATCTGAGACTTGATACGTGATAGGAATTTACAAAGGAGTTCACTTGACCCTCTCAAGCCTTCTTTGGAGTACACAGGCTCTCTGGCTCGATGTTGTCTTTGCTTATGAGGCCAGCTCGACTTACTGTTTCTGCTCTCTCCTCTTAGCTTTCTTAACTTGCCTCCTTATTTCTTTGTCATTTTGTGTCCTTAAAGCCAATCCGCTTTCTAACTGTTCATTTCCGATTCCCAGCTTTATGGTTTCCCTACCTCTGTCCGTTTGAATCCCTCTATTCTACGTAATCATCATTGTATAACACCTCATAGGGAGGTTGCCACCTATTTCATAACGAACTAAGTGTTAGTTCTCTTGGACATTTTTGAAACGACCGTTTAATCCATTAACTCCAAGAATTCCCATGAAACATGAACTTCTACCAACACATCGTCCACGTCAGACTTAAAATCCTATACAACCCTGCATGTTAACCTCATCAAATCTGGTCATCTATCGGATCACATATCCATCGTTGATCTAGAGCCTACAAATCCTACGGTCATCGTTCATATTGGGCGAGTAAGTAACATGATGTTTACCCATCCAATGTGAGTGGTTTTCTCTCTCCTCCACCAGACACGTGGCACCCCTTGTGTGGCATCAGGAAAGATTCGATTGAAACTACTTACCGCTCAAAGCCCTTCTGATATTCTACCAGTTTTTGTGGGACCCCACTTCTGATGGAATCGGTGTGATATCCATTGCATTTTATAACTTTTCAGGTCCGGGCGCTCGGGATTTTTCCTTCTTTGATGGGTTTTCCCTGCGATATGCGATTAGCGACTTGAATTGACCTCTGGTTTTTTCTAATTTGTGGTAGTGCGTGTTACCATGGGCAGATGGTTTGCGCACTTTACCAAGGGTCCTTGTTTCTCCACGTTGTTCCCAAATTTCAACTCTTTCGAGGATATCTCTGATAAGCTTGATCTTTATAAGACTTTGAAATTTTGGCATGATTTTTAAGAGTTCATGAAAACTTAGAGAGTGTTCTAGGATCCAATTCGGATCAGCGCATAAGGAGTTGCGCGGCTAGGATGGGAGGTTACCATTGGCGACAGTGTTCCTGACAATAACTCTATTTTAAGGAAGAAAGGAGCAGGCAGCATGCCATTAAGACAAGAGTTACGACCTCGATTCAGGATGATCTGCCACCAAAAAGGTACTGCTGACTCAGATATGGAGGAAATGGTAGAGTTTAAATTCAAAAATTACCATAAAAGTCTGAGGGGTAGCTGCGGAGCAACACTTGGTTGTTTAATATTTGAGCCAATACAGAGTAGTGAGCACTAAACTACCTTACCACCCTTAAGTATGCAACCAAGTGAATCCAGTATCCACACAATGTCAAGAACTAGAGTGTGATTTACAGAAGTTCCCCCAGAACCCCGGGTGACCTAAGAGGAGCCTGGAGAAATAACAGGCACACCAGAGGTACTGAATTCCCCACACATGCTGCGACCACAGAAAGACAAGCATCCAATGGGGCCAGTCCAAGTATCACCACGACACCCAAGAGTTAGTAAAGTATCAATGACAGAGAAGGGCAAAGTTGTCACCATTGAAACAGAGGAAGAGGAAGAAGATCTGTAGGCCCTGATTGCCCAAATTGAGGCATAGGATGATCAGGGGGAAAATGTCTCCCGAGCACCTTCAATGATAGAGTTACCCCCTACATTCCCCCATGGAAAGGTACAATCAAGATACCAAAGGACTTGGAGGCCACAAAGAGTGCGCTCTAGACCCTGCTTCAATTGGGCGCAGTTTCTCTGTGATGAACTTTTGACGAATTGTAGGGAAGCCCAGGACCAGGATAAGACATTCCACTATATGTGGGTTCTCTTATCCATCTTTTTGGTTGTCGGGGAGCTTCCAGTAGGTAGCCAGTTTCCCACCATGGAGAAAAACATACTCAAGGTTGTGACGTATACCTCACTTTGGGCAACAAAAGATGTGGCAAAGGATTTAGGAGATAAAGGTATTTTGGACATTTTTAGAAGTGAGTTTATGAACGTGGATGAACTATAGGTCGCGCTTGTCCCTGATGATATATAAGATGTTACAGAGTGTGGCAGAATTCAAAGTAGATATGTATAACTTGTATATCCGTGCACACAAGGATCCAGTCCGAGCATGGGGAAAGTTGTTGTTCATTGCCACAGATGATGGAATCTTTGAAGTAATGGCATTATGGTCTCCATAGTAGCATGCCCTGGGCTTGGTGGAATCGAAAAATATCGTAGCATAGTAGAAGAGGAAGAAGACCAAGCTGCGAATCACGAAGCTAGTGGAAAGAAAGTGTCAGGAACAGGAAGCGGCCACGCAGCAGATAGCGGCTGAGGAAACAACACTAGAGCAAATGACACAAACCATAACCATGCCCATTGAGGAGGTTGAGGAAGGCCAAGAAATGTCTATGGAGTAGGATATACAGGGGGAGGTGGAGACATAGGAATGCACAGACCTTATAGTGAACGTGACCCAACACAAGAAGCCACGCACCCAGGAGTAGCCTTCTACATGCAAAAGGACAAAGACAACAAAGACCATAGGAGGAACCCTTATTGACAAGGATGATTTGGCAGAATTAATGATGGAATAGAAAGCTATGTTGGGGCCACTCAGAGTATAGTTATTGGCTTTATAAGTGCAACCCCCAGGAGAAATGACACTGCGCCTTGCGGAACGTATAGATGAAGCTGAGCAAATGATGCGCACACACAAGGTGAACACTTTGGTTTTACCAGCAGACGTCGTCCTAGTAGAAGCCGAAGGGGACAGGTGGGGTTGGGGATTGAATTTGGCCACTCTTCCCAAAGAAACCCTATACTAGCTGCAAGATGGGTTAAGTACAGAGCTTCATGCTCAAGAAGACTATGCTCTCCAAATCTTGAGTGAGCAGAAGGATAAGTTATAACAGCTCAACCTACAACACGATAACATGGTCTTCCAAAACCAGGGATTAGAGCAAGCAGTGGAAGAGGCCTATAGTAGCATTCCAAAGTTGGCCATGCCAGCGGGACTGCCCACAATGGAAAAAATTCATCAACTAGCAGCTAGAGTCTACAAGACCCAGGAGGAGGTCATGAAGGTCCAGTTGGAGCTAAACCTTTAGATTGTGAAACTGAGAATGAAGGTACTATCCTCTACACCCCTGGAAGTCTGAGAGCAATGCCACCATGCTATTCAATTAGGGTTGAAAGAAATAGTTGTTTAGGACTACATAGGATTATTGGACCAGTGACTTGTCACCCTCACTTCATTACAGGAGAATCCAATGCTACAACAGTTAGAAGCAAAAGTGTGGGATTTACAATAGGCCTATGACAAAGTTCAGGGGACTACGCAGATAGTTGTCCTTATCCAACGACTAGCCAAGATGAGGGAGGCATAGACTCTAAAAGAATAGGTGGACGTCGCATGCTAGAAAGAAGTAGGGCTTAAAGCACGCATCCAGCCTTGGATCAAAGAAGCGTTCATGGTCACCGCCACGATCGAGGAGAAGCTAGCCCAGATGCAGGATGCATATCCGAAAAGGAAAGAGAGGGCCTCTGACAATGATACATCAAAGAATCACACAAAGTTGATACAACAGACAGCGAAGGAATGTGTGGAAGATATCCGTGATTTAGGCTTTAACCCTGTACAGAAATTACCTGCATATGAATTATAAAACACAGAAAATAAACAATGCAAGAGAATAACACATAAAACACATATACACAGAGATTTTCCCCTGGATCCCAAAACCCAGACTACCAGCTTGATTTTTCATTATGTTCCTTTCAATGTTATAATACATATTCATACATGCTGAAGCATCCAATACCATGGACCGAAAACCATCGTGTCCAATACCATGGACCGAAAACCATCGCATCCAAGAATATGTGCAAAAATCATGCGCAAAACCATAGGTGGGTTTGCCCAACCTAACATAGGGTCCAAAATCAAAATTTTCCAAGGCACTGCCCTGGACCCCATAAAGTGGGGTTACGGGTACCCCTCAAACCCCCTGTGACCTCCCCCCTCTAACCCTCAGGCAACTATGTGGGCTAGTCATGGAAAGAATATAACACAACCCAACACACGAAACACATAGGTTGTTGGATGAACTATGGGAAAATATCATCGCACCAACCAAGTGACTCAGGACGAGTCATGATGATTGTGTTGGGGGCTTGTTGGACAGTGGATCCCTGTGTAACCTTTTTGGGGCTTAAATACCACAATTTCGGGTATTGGTATTATAAAGGCTTTGTGAAGTGTGAGGAATGTGACGTCTAATGAGTCAAGGGGTAGTCTACCCTAAAATATTGTAAATTAACCAGGAATGTGTCGTCCTACTCATGGTCTATGGACCATAGGAATGTATAAATAGAGCAAGGCTCTAGGCATACAAGAAGGAGGAAGTTAAGATTGGATCTGAAGCATAGGGGTATATGAAATTAATATTGATCGAAGTCTATAAGTCTGAGTCGCGGGTCGTGGTAGTAGAAGAGGCTTTGCAACTATGTGCATAGAGGCCTAGTAGAGTCCGAAGTTGTGTGCACGAACCCCTGCAGTTGTGTGCACAAGGTAAGAAGTGAGTTGTAACTAGAAAAAGCAATAATAAAGATAAGTTGGTTTTGTAATATCACATGTATGTTGCTATGTTTCTATTTATGCATCTGTTTACCGTTTATGATTGCATGCATATCTGTTTATGTTAACTGGTAAATGCAAGTATTGTGCATTCTTAAATTAATTCAAGATCTATAATACTAAACACTGAAAGGGTAAAAAGCATTTGCACTTGGCCTTCAACTCGCGCAAAGGTAGTTTCTCCAAACTAATGGTTGTGCAGAAGTAGCGCAGCATGAGGGATCGATTTGCAGACCCTCCAAACCTCATCAAGACATCCCTAGGGTGTGGAAACCTGGTTCTAGCACCCTACCCTACTACCTCGACTAAGACCTTAGTCCACGCTCCATGGACTATTACTGAAAGGGCCAGTAGTTCGGGATTTGTTTGGCTAAACATTTTTGAACCTGGGTCAAGCCCCATCAAGCCAACACCTAGACAACACGATTAATAGATTTTGTATTTCATGGCCAATGCTGACATCTTCAAAGGTGCAGTGATAGACGATGACGAGCACAAGTGCTCTCTACAAGCAGAAGCTACTAATAGGAAAGGCCACCTTATCACAAAAGTTGTGGCAACAATGGAAAGGCTTTATGACTTGCAAGAACATTTTCAAGGGCCAAGGAACATCAAGACCCATAGTTCCACCATGAGGCACAAACTAATAAAAGAAGTTTGTCAATCTTGGTATATGTTGTACACAGTAAGAGCAACATGCCTTTGTCCTCTTGTTCAAACAGCACCGAGATGTGTTCACGTAGACATATGATGATCTAAAAACTTATGATGTGTGGATCATCCACAATATCATCCCAATCAAAAAAGGGGTCAAACCATATAAACAAAATCTTAGGAAAGTACATCCATTTCTTTAACCCCTCATACAGAAAGAGCTTACTAAGTTGTTGGATGCACAGATCGTATACAAAGTTCGATATTCGACATGGTTCTCCAACCTTGTTCCTCTAAGTAAGAAGTTTGAGGAAATCCACCTGTGTGTCAATTTCTGAAACATAAACCACTTCTTTGACAAAGAAAAATACCCTGTGCCATCTATGCACCACATTTTGGAGATAGTATCTCGGCCACATATGTTCTCTCCTCTTGACGGTTTCTCAGGATACAATCAGGTTCTAGTAGCAAAACCTGACAGACTCAAAACTACTTTCCGTACCAATTGCGGTATGTTCACTTATAGACAAATGTTGTTTGGGCTTGTAAATGCAGGTGCAACATTTCAACATGACATGGACATCGCCTTTCACAGACCCATTGGACAGAGTGTGGTGGTATACCTCAATGATGTGATTGTGTTCTCAAGAAGATGAGAAGACCACATAGTATTACCAGATCCTACTCGTTGAAGAACCATTGCATAGTCTTCGTCCCCCACCCAGCAATCCGCAAATTGCTTATACAACATGAACTGGGTGAACTACTTGCGAACTGGATGACAAGCTTGCAAGAATATGATCTTGAAATCAAGCCAATGCACACAATCAAAGGGCATGGGCTATGCAAACTTGCAAGTGAAGCAATACATTCTTTGGAGATTGAAGAAGAGCACGTCAGTTGGGAGCAAGAGATTGAGATGTATGATATAAGGAAAGCAAAACCCATTGAAGACGGAACCTCTTGGTATGCAGATGTGCACTAGTATCTCGAGCATGACACCATACCCTCTCACTTTTAGATCATACAAAAGAGGGAATTGCGCTTGAAATCCTTATCATATCAGTTAATGGATGGAGTGCTTTATAAAAATAACAGTAATGGAGTTTTGCTCAGGTTCCTGGAGGAAAATGAATTAGAGAAGGTACTTCAAGATATGCATGGCGAACCTCTCGAGGGTCACATTATGGGAAACACAATTGCGCTTAAAGTGATGCGAGATGGTTTATACTAGCCCACATTATTCAATGATGCACATGATTATGTCCACAAGCGCGTGGTCTATGAGTGATGCGCCAACAGATCATGAAGATCAGCAGCCCCATTGCATCTCGTTGCAGTGACCAAACCATTCCAACAGTGGGGCCTAGACATCAATAGGTAAATCTTCCCTCATTCGCCAAAGAAACACCGCTACATCCTAACAGCAAGTGACTACTTCACAGGGTGGACAGAAGAAGTTCCACTCAAACAAGTGAACGAATAGGAGGTCATCATCTTCCTCTAGCAGAACATGATCTCACACTTTGGAATTCAGGTATCACTTGTTTTTTATCTTTGAAACTATATGACTTTGAATTACATAATGGTATCGTGTTAAAGCATTCATCTAACTATTACCCGCAAGGAAACGGTCTAGCAGAGTCCACAAATAAAAACCTCATCTGTATAATCAAGAAGACTGTTTTCTTTGAGTAGCACAATTGACATACTGCCCTAATGAATGCATTATGGGATGACCGTGTAACACCCAATCCCTCTCTGAATACCTCACCGTACTTCCTGGTTTATGGTAAAGAAGCCATCCTTCCACCAAATATCTACTTGCCTACACTTTAGCTTTCATAAGAATTCCAAGGCAAGCCTTGCCAGCTAGTTGAGCTTAGGATGGATGCTCTCCACAAGCTTCAGGACGAAAGGATGAAAGAAAAATAAAAATTCACACTGCACCAAAATTGTATCAAGAGATGGTTCGATAAGAAGTCTGTAGGGAAAGCTAACTTCGATGTTTGTGACTTAGTTCTAAAATTGGATAAGCCCCATGAAGACGAAGGAAAACATACGAAGGTCTAGTCCCTGTGGATTGGTCCAAACATAGTCCACGAGAAGCTTGGCCCAGACACATATTATTTGCAATCACTTGATAGGAGGATTGACAACATTCCTATCAACGACCAAGATCTCAAGCATTGTTTTCAGTAGGATGGGTTGCACCTGTTCCATGTACATAGTCTGCTTGCTACTTGTTGTTTGCATCTTGTTTTCTTTGCTTATTATCTTTTTTCTTTCTTGGTATATTACTATTTTTGTTTCCGGAAGTAAGTTCTACCAACTACTATGTTCTAGACTTTGAATAGAATATGTGGCCAAAATTTGAAGAGATTTATGACACCGCAGCACTTGGCCAGTTTTTTGTTCGTCTTCACTGTGCTTGGTTAGAATTTTCGATCGATGAAGTCTTGATGGAAAATACGAACTGTTTGCAAGGGACGTTTTGGTCCAACCATAAACATGTGTCCACACTAGGAAGCCCCATGCCTGTACTTAGCTTTCTGCTCTTTGTGTTCAAGCTCATCCAACTAGTAGAAATGGAGAAGGGGAAAATCTAAATGAGAATATCTATGTCAAAGGTCTTAAATGCTTCTCTAAAGGAACATCCTCTTCTACTATCATTAAGTTAGGATCCCTCTTCCGCTCCAAAAATAAATAAGTTCCTATGCACAGTCCTCTTGAAAATACAAAGGCAAAAGAAGAGAGCAACTTCTTACGCAGAGAGGTGAAGCCTGCAACTCCACTGCAGTACTGACCAGGCTCGCTGGCAATGGAGAAATGTGTGTGTTTTTGCTTGACTCCGCTGGGGTACTGTCCAGGCCTGCTTCCAGTGGAGAAACAATATAGATGAAAACTTCTACTCTGAAAATTTTCAACTCGTGAGCTAAACCACCCTTCCTAGATTTGAAACACTGAGATTTAAGATTAATTTTTATTGTGTTTGACTGAGTTGGCAAAGGGTGAAACATGTATGTCTATGGATTAAGTGGGGAAGCCAAAGTAACCCACACATCGATTCAATACTCCCCAAAATACCCAGGCCCTGTGCTAGCAATGAACCCAAACAGAGAAGCTGGAGTTATACCAATGTGTTACAAAGTGTTGTAACGGATACAACCAACCTCCAAAATTTTGGCCTGCACCCAATCTCAGAGTCTCCCTTGAGAGTTTCCCTTGATGGTTGCACACCCTCAAGTTCACTCTATGAGCCCATGGGAGTCTTTGCATCCGCCTTGCTTGTTTATTTCATCCAAGGTTTTGCATGTTGGTATCTAAGTCATACTTGCGACTGTGTTCTAGTTATGAAAAAAGTCTTCACTTCATGTGTACTTGTTATTCTCACTATGAAATCATCTATTGCACTCACACATGAAGCCACATTCACTGTCACACAAGTGCCATCACATTCGATCAACGTTAAATCATGATTGTTGTGCTTGTTTCTTGCACCGTCGATCAGTCATGTTAAACATGTGTGTCTGGATGGTTTGATTTGTCTTATCGTCAAGTCACGTGAGTGTGTGTTTGCATGATCACCTATGAATATTTCAATCATTCACACACTTAGTCATTTTGCTGAAGATATGATGACCGCAATCCCCTCTGATAGCTAGACCATCACCGCGCGATCCACTCAATTGAATGTCACCTAGAACAATGCAAAAGCATCAAGAAATTCATTCCAAGCTGCACTAATTGCAAACGATTTAATCAACCTTCATGTTGGCCACCTGGAGAGCCAGACCCAACAGCCACCCTGGGACTGACTCCCCTCAAAAATTGCGCATAGGCTGCTGACCTTTCCCACTCTACTGATTGAAGAAATTGTGCATACAAGCTAGACAGACACCAAGTGTCTGCACCTATCTCCCTCAAAACATTGCATGGGTTTCCCAATCAATCCTCCTGATAGTCAACCAACTGCTCATCCAGGAAATTGTATAGCTTTCATCAGCAAGATTTCTATTGCCCAACAGTCTACTCAGCTCAATAATTGCGCAGAGATGATCAATAGGTCAACCTCCTAGGCTCAATGCAGTTTCCCTCGCCAGTAGCTCCTAGAAGCACACTACCAATTCCCTCCAAGAATTACGCATTTTCTACTGCCAAAATCCTAATAGCTAACTTCCTGCTCCCCTTGGAAATTGCGTAGTTTTTGCTGCCAGTGACCGAGAAACCAACTGTCACTTCCCTCTGGGAATTGTACAGTTTTGGTTGTGAGGCTTCTAGCCAGTTCCTCCAAAAAACTATGTGATTCCTTCCTACTGATCCTCCATGAAACTCGGCGTTTTCCTCTATAAAATTGAGCAATTTTTTCCTTCCAGCCCCTACTGCCTGCTCGTTCGAGAAAATGCAGAGATTCCTTCTACCTTGCCTTCCTGCAACCTAGACTATCCCTCCCAAAATTTGCACAGTTTTTCCTTCCATCCAAGCCATACCTCGCAGACAGTCACTGTCGACTTGGATTGCCCATCTTCATCACACATTGACTCTTGCACAATTTTTATCAACAGTGCCGAGATCCATCATCCCAGCTCACAACCTTACTACCTCTCCTGGTCACCTACATTCGAAATGATCATGTGTCATGGTAGACTAGGAGACTTTTGGATTTGATGTCATCTCGTCATGAGTGACTGTAGGTATAGGTACACCAATAAACATGGTGCAATGATGAATGGGATGAACGAAGGGAGCACATGTAGAAGGATAGGTTAACCAATAGACAAATGAACAATGCATACGAAGATATGTGCTGGAAAAAAGATGATCATGCAAAGATGTGTTCACAAATGGACAGATGAGCAAACATGAAAGATGTGCCCATGGATGGATGAATGCATGAACATGCACCTTTTGTGAACAGATGAGCCTATCAAGCCTTCTAATATACAAGTAAGGAGAAACATGCCAAAGCAACATCAAGCGAACCAATGACCATTGAAGACTACGTGCACTTTTCCATGTGAAGGTGAATTTTTGATACACCATGAAGACATCCATCACCCAGTAGCACTGCAGCTTGACATGCACTCCAACAGCAGCACAAATGTACCAACACTATCATTTTGAGTCATGTCATGAGTCATGTTGTCCACATATCCACTATGGGCCATGTTGTAAAATCAATGTAATGTAACGTGGAATTCTAGGAGACCCACTTGGTGTACAAAGAGTCATGTAATGTCGAAAAGTCATGGAAGTCAAATATTCATGAGGGTAGTCAAACAACCACAAGCGTCAATTACACCCTTGGCTGTAAATACCCCCTCATTTGTACATGCAAAGGAATTTTTCACCTCATATCCTCCCACATAGCCAAGAGAATCTGTAATCTTTTCTTTGAGGAGTAAGTAATGGCTCTAACGCTCCCCGCTCAAGGTTAGTGATGTATGGTGTAATGATGTGTCTTGCAACTTTTTCTTAATTCAGAAGCCTGCTAATAGGCCAACACATTTTCACACATGTATTGTAACTGTTGTAAGACTAATATTGAATGCTTGTAATGAATGTTTATTTAACCTGTGTTGAACACTTGAACTATTTCAATTGTTGTAATACATAATATATTAATGGAAATGTGTTGTATACATTTTTAACCCTGTCTCGCCTGTGGTGGCTATCTCCCCGAACATCAGATAGACATTCACATAAAAATTGTTGTAATGACCATTACACTCGTGCAGACTCATCCGCTGAGTGTTCCAGACATTATCTTACCTTGTGTGTTGTGACTGCCACATCTGTGTAGACTGATCCTTCAGAAGTTGTGCACGTCCTATTGTGTTGTGTGTTCCTAGCCAAGTTGGGACTTCATCCCAGCCAACTTGGGACTCACTTTCACCCTCTCCCTCTATAGTGAAAGAAACATTGACACAAGTAAAGTAGAAATCACCAGGCACAGTAACCTCACTTCCCAAAGGCAAAGCAGACCACTCTCCTATGTTGACAAGCAAGATTTGAGGCAAATCCTTAAGACAATGGAAACCAGGCCATCATACCAAATTGGATTCCCACACCAAACGATGTGAGGTCTAGTTGGGACTTCATACCTGGGTGATCCCCTAAATGTTAGCAGATCCAGTACCATCAACACATTGACACAACAAGGAAATGTTGTAGAAACATTATGACAACATTTTAATAACAATGTATTGTCATAGAAATTATGTCATAACAATATAAAAGCAATGCACAACCACAGGACTGGTGTCATAACGCTATAATAACAAGGCAATATCACAACACTCTTACTCGTCCTCTAACATAATAATTGAAATCAATCAATACATAGTTCTTTTGGCTAAAGATGCTCCTACATCACATTTATGTGTATCATTATGTTACCATCAAGGTGGCATGATAATTTCTTTTTGATGTGAATGATAAATTAGTTCCAAACATATTTAATGTTTGTGTTTTTATTAATGTACAACATTGGTATTACACTAAGGTTAGTAATAATGAAAAATAATTTTTATTATGCTACATGATTGTTGACCTAGGATGTCATTGATGTCAATATGGCAATATTCTAGATACCATAGGATGACTTGAAGCCAAGGGGAAGCTGAGCAGATCCATGAAGAGACTGGAGCAAGACCATCAGGATAGCCAAGCCATAAGCAAGAGGGGTTACCAAAGGAGGCATATCAAAGCATATTACAGGATATCAAAGCAAGAGAGGCATTCATATATGCAAGGAGGTCTTTGAAAGAAACTGCCAAGCCAGAGAAGCCACATTGGAGAAAGAGGAGCTACAGGAGGAACCATATATATATATATCATATATATATGCCAAAATAAAGCCATCGGAGATATCAAGCGAGCAGCCTTAATTATATATATATATAATATTATTATATATATATAATGTATATGATATATTATATATAATATATTATATTATATATATATAGATATATATCATATATTAGATATACTAATATATATATATTATATATATATATATATAATTATAATATATAGAAATAATTTATATGTATGTATGTATGTATGTATGTATGTATGTATGTATGTATGTATATGTATATGTATATCTGTGTGTGCGTTTACACTATTAAAGAGCCATATATGCCACAGATAACACGATCGAGAGCATATATCATATATATGGATGCATTTAACAACTATTGAGAGCTATCAGAGAAAGAGGAGCCATATTGGAGGAGCGATGCTTGAAATACATGCCCAAGAAGAACCTACAGGAGTGCTACTTGTAATATATGACAAAACAGAGCTGTCGAAGCCATATTTATAGGCCATACATATATGCCAAAGAAGAGGAGAAAACAGAGCAAACAGAGCCTATTGGAGCTATAGGATAAGTAATATATGCCAAAGGCTTGGAATCCAAAGGAAGACCAATCAAAGGAGCATAGAGGAAGAGCAAAGGGCATAGCAGAAGAGCAGTTAATGGAGGAGTATTACAGCAGAACAATATATAATATTGGAGGAGCCACATAGAACCGATAGAAAGGAAACAACAAAGCAATATATAAATAGAGTTAAAGGAGTAGTTCTATATAAACTATCAGCGGCATAAAACACATATACATAGGAAAATACACTATCGGAGTGGAAAAGGCAGAATTCATATAAGTATGCACAGAATACAACATTGGAGGCACAAACAAAGGCCAAAACATATATATAGGCAAATACACTATCATAGGCAGAAGAATTGGCTGTATGGAAAATACACTATCAGAGGCGAAAGAATTAGTTGTATTGCATATACGCTATCAGAGCAGGCATATACACAAATATTGGCAACAATGGAACTCGACAGGTTAGCTATGTGCCATCACCCCAAACCCCCCATTGCGATACATATATGTGGGCCCGGCGACATATATGTCCGTGTATATGTAAACAGGTGAAGTCCAGGTAGCATTCCATATATATCATTATATTATGGAATACAACATATATATATATATATATATATATATATATATATATAATATATTATTATATATATATATATATATATATAATATATATATAATATATATATATATATATATATATACTATATATATTATGTAACAGACCCCCTGCACATTATGTAACATTTTATGATATATCGCATCCGCCCATAGCAATGCTACACAAAGGGATGTCATCCCCGAAGCACTGATTGCGATTGTAGACTGGATTCGATGCAACATTATAGATGGGCTTAATATAATATTACGTCCAGTGGAGAATCGGCCATCAGTGATGTCATGAGTGCGACTACTGATTACATTTGCACATCGCATTTGATGTGGTTATAGACTCAGGTGAATTAAATTTGAAGTCTGCCCTTAAAACTTCGCTCGTGGCTTTACGCATAATTTCTGTGTATTTGAATATTGACCTTGCATGTGGTGGAAAGACAAAAGTGCATATGACGACGGTCCCAATAGTTCATGAGGATGAACTAATGCTAGTTGCAATTGTGATTAGGACATGTCATGTCCGTTAAGCAAAATAGTCTCTGTGTATGCTTTCTATCATGAAAAAAAAGGAGTGTTGTTACAGTTTTTGGAATATGTGTCCTCTACGTATGATTCGGTCCTCGCCATTGAATCAACGTGTCTCAGGAGTTTTGGTGAGCACAAAGAGACAAAGGAAACCATAGAGACCAAAGAGGAAGCCAAAGGGCCAATGAGGATAGGAAACCGATAGACAAAGGCATGAGGAATGCATAAAAAAAGGAAAAATAGAGAACAAAGAAGTGGCTGAATATTGTGGAAATAAGTTGGAGGAGACAGAGGTAGCTAAAGGGTCCAACAGAATAGAAAGAGGGATGAAGGACCAAAAGGACAGTAGACAGTCGAAGGGGAGAAGTAGCCAACACAGAAACATTCTTGTTGAAGCATTCGCTGTGACATTAGAACAGATGCTTGAACAGAAAGTTGTTATTTATGCAGAGCTTAGTGCAGCTAACAGTAGACTAACTAAAGTTGTGCGAAGAAATTATCAGAGGTCATGAAGGCTATTGGAGACTCTGTGTGGGCAATGTGCAGAGTTGTAAAAACTCCTTCATGAGGATAATGGTTGTTATTGATGTTGTAATATGGAGACTACAGTGAAGCCATAAACAGACATAACTCAGTAATGAAGAGTTTTGCGATCAGAACATTGCTATCAAATGTGCCTTGACAAGATTGGGTCAGAACCCTTGGGGTTGGTGCCTCAGAAATAAGTAGGATTAGAGTCCTTGGGGCTGGTGCCTCAGAAGTAATAAGGATAGGAGTCCTTGGGGTTAATGCCTTAGAAGTAAGAGGGATTAGAGTCCTTGGGATTGGTGCCTTAGAGTTAGGAAGGATAGGAGTCCTTGGTACTAGTGTCTAAGAAACTGGAAGGATTGAAGTCCTTGGGATTTGGTGCTCCTAAGTCCAAGATTGGTGCCTTGGCGAAATAGAGGTGGAGCTCTAGAGGTTGGAGACTCACAAAAGTCCAAGTTGGTGCTTGGTAACTGATTTCAACCATCTATATATTGTATCTATTCTACTGCAAATATTATATTAATAAAATCATTTATTCTTGTTGTTCATCTTGTGTTCTGAACATATGTGTTTTAACTGGTAAAACAATAGTCAGAAAAAGAAATACCAATTCACCCCCCCAGTATTTCCAACAATTGGTATCAGAGTAGGTACCTTCATTCAAAGCTTAATAGCTTGAAGGTTGACCTTTGCAACACAAATGGCGAAGTCAAGGAAGAAAGTCTTCAATCCTCGTAAGGATGTGTCTCCCTCTACTACTAAAATATAAGACAATCAATTTGAGGAGGCTCCAAGGCTCAATGGGAAATTTAATATACGCGAAGAAAGAATGAGTAATTTCTTACAAACTCAAGGCATTGAAATTTGGAAATCAGTGATTGATGATAGCAGGATGGATAGAGAATCCAAGGAGTACAATGCAAAAGCAATGAAGGAAATATTGAATGGGCTACATGATTCTGCAAAGAATAATCTAGGAAAATATTCATCAGCAAAGGGTAAATGGGAAAAACTTCATGACCTTCACTCAAAAGGAGCATTGACCGTGACCATCAGTCAAGAAGATGGTGGAAATATAGAAGGAAATCCAGATCCCATCATAGAAGATGAATATGAGAATGATGGCATCACGGCTAAAGCAGACCTAGAAGAAGAAGATAATGAAAAAGATTTTGTAGAAGATCTCCTCGCTCAACTTATGGCTGACATGGAAAAGATTAACAATTTGAAAAAGGAAAATAAGGAACTTAAGAAGATAGCACTAGTTGGTGACCAAGATCAAACAAGGGAGAAAGTTGATCTTGTCAAGCTTCAAGTACAAGAAAGGAATGAAGAGCTTGCCAAGCTTAAGAAGGAATTTCATCAAAGAAAAAGAAAGCATCATGAAGAAGTCATATCTATGACAAATCAATTGGTTAAAGCAATGAAATGGGAAGATACCTTATCAAGTCAACTTGAAAAAAGGCACAAGAGCTTGAACAAACTTGAAGAAGAGATTGGTTCATACAAGGTGTTAGCGCTTGGAATTCACCTAGGCTGAGATAGACAAACTCTCAAGGCTACATCAAACCATTTCACCTCGTAGCTAGCCCTACGAGGTATGAGAAGGCTCTCTCGGGTCAGATTCGGTAGATCTTTCAATATGATAAGCTGACCAATTAGGATCAAAAATATTAGGCTAGTAAATTGATAAGGGGGGTTGGTTTAAAGATTTTTGGGTTTTTGGTGGCAATTGGAGGGAGTGCAATTCAGGGTGCGGGGATTGAGCACAGTTTTTACAGGGGGATCTTTGGGGCAAGGTAGGAGTGAGCGCTGATGCCTTAATCTAAGATGGATGATCAAGGATGATATAGAAGGAGCTAAAGAGGGCAAACAACCATTTGAATCCTCTCTAGACAGTAGAAAACATAAATTTTGAACAAACTAAAAAGCTGAGCATGTCAAAGCATGATTTCAAACTTTATCACTTCATCTGTCCAAATAGAAGCAAAAGAGAGATGTGGAATACATAAACAAACTTACAAGAACATGTAGAGAACACACCATCAACACAACAATCCACAAGAATCCACAATGATGTCTGCAAAATCCTGGCCTTCCTTTTCTTTAAATTGCAGAGATAGATGTACAATATATAATAAAGCTTTCTCCCACAAGAGTCCAACCTTCCAACCTATCAAAATGACTAAGAAAACACATAATATAGGCAAGCTAACCTCTTCCCTTGCATCTAGGGGTCGAGCTCATCCTTCTAGGAGCAGTTTGAACAACTTCTAAACTAAGCACTAGATAATAGGCAGTCCAACAACTTGCCTCTATTACTTAGCTAACTGATTCATGCATTAATTATTCACTTTTTACATCAAGGAAGCTTCTAGAAAGGTAAAGAGAGATAAAATCTATCAAAGTGCCATGAAAATATTACATTTATCCATCATCTACAAGTAAAAATGGTCAACCATAGTCAAAACAGTGTTTTTTGACAAAAAAGGTCAATTCTGGCAAAGCTGGCTCGAATAGTCGCGCCCCCTGTTCAAATGGTCGCGCCCCTTTACAGCAACTTTTGAGTGGGTTCCACTGGTCCAAATCAGGTGCAAGATGGCTCATTGGAAAGCTTGGTCTGTCTACTTTCCATCCCAAGTGGAATTTCTGAATTTGGAGTTGTTTTGCCCCTCAAAAACCATTTCTCCCAAGGTCACTTTCTGCAACTCAAAAAGTGGGCAGAAAGTCATTTTTTTGATGTATTTTGAGCTTTTGGAGGCTCAAATCTCAAAATCAGGCTTCTCCCAAGTATTGGTAATTTTTCTCTTTGCATGCCCTTTCCAAAAATGCCAAGTTTTCAAAATTCCGAGCAGTCCTCCAAAATAGTCTCACCCGGGGTGAGACCATTTCACGGGAAAAACCTGTAATTTTACCAAAAATTTGCAAAATGCTCCAAAATTCTCAAAATTTTCAGATTTTGATGCTAGATCAAGGCTGATCAGTACCATGATGAGTGAGGGATGCCTCAGCCAAGATGGGGAGTGAATTTGTCCTTTTCTTCTTCTTCCAGGCCTCTGACAGCTTTCATTGGAGAATTTTCATTCTAGCCTTGCTAACATGCAATCTTGCCCAATAGTGTGTTTTCATGTTGCGTAGCAGCTCTTTGTCACGATTTGCCTTTTCCAACAATATCTCCAAATGTGCATTTACACTGATAAGCATGGACTCTCGATCAGCACGTAATGGATCACCGGGCCTCCTACGGTTCAAAGTTCGATCACTGCAGATCCTCCATAGCTCATCAAGTTCTTTTTCTTCTTCTAATTGTTTGTTGCGCTGTTCTAGATAAGTGATGGTCCATTGAGCCATTTGGAGCTTTTGCTGCAACACGAGGTTCTCCTCCTCTCTCTGCCTGATAATCTCATAAAAATTTGAAGGGGGAGAGCGGGCATCAAGACTAGTGAAATCATCATGTGCCTCGCGAACTGCCTCATCCTCAATCATGGGCTGCTTGCCCTCTCGTACTGCCTGTTCCGATGAAGAAAGCGAGGCCCCTTCCACCTGGTGTGGAGATAACACTCGCTGCTCTGAAGATGATGACGAGACCCCTTCCACCTGTTGTGGAGAAAGTACTCGTCGAGCTACTGCAAATAAGGTCCTATGACCTCTCTGATATGTGACCCGAGGAGAAGAAGCCATGTGTCTAGGAATGTTGGTCTCGGGCTGATGTGATGGCCCTCCTTCCTCGTGAACTGCCCCCGGCCCTGGATGTGGCTGTGTGAAAAAATGTCGGGAGATGAAATCTGCCCAAGGAATGCCCTACTGGCTCAGCTGATGGGAAACTACTAACTGAATAAGACCATGATGGCATAGGCTTCGAAGCTGCTGTGCTGGG
>APFE030123861.1:83739-99605 GCA_000404065.3 Pinus taeda
AATGAAACATATGTACATACCTCCTTCTGGCTTGCTGGGCACTCACTGACCTTGACTCATGACCTTGAAGTGATTTTGACTCAAAACCCTAGACCTAAGACCTGGGACCTCAAGAAAAAAATAACAACAAGTATGACTCAATTTCATTGTGGTATGACTTGATCCAGCAAAGCCAAGAAGGGAACAAAGACCAGCTCCTCCATTCAGTGTTATGGCATGCCTAATGGGATGCAAAATTGACACTGATGAGACACCTATAAATGCATATGCAAAGAGTTATTGATCACTGATGGAGGGCCCAAGACCGACACTAACACAAGGTAGAGGTCTCCTCTCTCAAATATGAACTACAAGAAGCTAGGAAACAAGTACAAGGAGTTGAGAAGACAAAGGAAGCATTGGAAGTCATAGAAGGATGGGCTGATGAAGCAGAAAAGGAAAGAAACACCATGATCTGTCAACTAAAAGCAAAAGATGAAGAAATATTCAAATTAAAATCTAACATCAAGCTTATCAAGGCTGAAACATGTAAAGCTACAAGGATCAACAAAGAAATGGAGAGAAGTGAAGAAAAGAATGAAGAAATATTCAAAATGAAGTCAGATATCATCTCCCTTAAAATAGAAGCAGATGAAGCTACTCATATCAAGGAAGAAACTGAGAAACAACTTGCCAAGAAGAATAATGAGTGTGAAAGATTGGAAGAAGAGATTGTCTTCCTCATAACAAAGTTTGAAGGGATGAACAAAATCTTGAAGAGCTCTCAAGCCTTGGATGACATGCTCAGCTATCACAAATTCCCATTTGATAAATTAGGTCTCAGGTATGCAGGTGAATCCTAAAACAATAATGAAAATGATTTAAAAAAAAGGGATGTGAAGAAGCCAAAAATAAATGGTGATGCTCCCAATTCTAGCAAAGGCAAGGAGAAAAATCAAGGCTACAATAGAAGAAATCTTGCTCCTAGAAGAAATTTTGCTCCAAGAAGAAATCCCACTCCAAGAAGAAATGTATATGATGTCAAAGATGCGAGAGGCAATGGTTATCATCAAAGGATGTCAAGGCAGAAAGGATTCAGAAATACATCAAGGAAATCTCCATCTCCCAAGTACCAAAGTTCATTTTTTGGTTATTGTTATTCTTGTACAAACTTTGGTCACATGGCAAAAGACTATAAAGCATGTCATAAAGATAGATGTTATGGTCCCTAACCATATCATAGAGATAGATATTATAGTCCCCAACAATCTCCAGGAAACAATTTTGCAGGAAGAAATCATGAATTCTTATTCATGAACAATGTAGAATGCTTCAAGTGTCATAACATTGGTCATATGGAACATGATTTTAACTTAACTTGGGCTCTTACACAAGATAGAACCATGCAAAATAAGAAAGTTAAACAAGTATGGAGAAGAAATCCCTTGAGCTCTCCAACCAACAGCATATGCCATTGGCTTGAATTTTGGCAATCTAAGCATTAGATGGGAAGACTCTACCAAAAGAGATGATGCATATAGTTAGGGGGAGCCCATGATTCTTGATCATTATTGCAGAAGCTATTAGTGAAAAGGGTCCTGATGAAATCCTTGTTGAGTTATATTAATAGTCATTCTTTGATGAAGATTATTTCCCAGGAGTACTCCACTTAAGAACATGATCTTGTAACCATTCTTTGGATTATTGATTAGAGATGCTTTCTACTTAATCTCTAAGTAGTATTTGGAACAACAGAGAAAGTCATCTAATACTAGAGAAATATGGAAAATAATTATGGTGCTAATATTACAGATGCTAAATGTATTGACTCAGGGATTTGATGTGAGAATAGAAATTATGGACACTAATAGAGGAAATCTTCAAACAAATAGATACATCTAAAATGGAGTCTGAAGTAAGAGCAGTTGGCAGCATATAACAAACTGAAGCATCGTAAAAAGGAGGCAAATCAGTAGAATGATTTTTAATAGACAATCATAGTTTAGATATCTAAATGTGCTAGGGAAATAACTTGCTGAGATATGTACAAGAACACAAGGAAAAGGTGGCTCATAGAAAGGAGAATGTGGTGTAGTCAAATATAACTTATGCTAAGACTGGTCACTGAGAAAATACAGAAAAAGTAAGGCACAACCTCTCACCATTTCATCAAAATTCAGTGATGTTGAATACTGGATGGAAGTGACTCAAGGAGAAGCACAGAGACACAAAGGAACTCGGATCTGAAGAGGGATAACAAGAAAGAATATTTTAGTGGCATTATCTCTTGATTTGAACTACGAAGATCTTGCAATTCTGTATATTGAGACATCAATATGGATTGAAGCATAAAAGCCTGGACCTGGACACTTGGTGTATGGCCATCTACAATCTAAATGATAGCATTAAAGTATAGCATATTTAAGCATTATTGAAGCCATCATAAAGTAGTTATGAGACATGAAGAGAGAATAATGTGCAAATTGAGGATAAATCATCAATCCTTCTATCTTGATTAAAAAGAAGAAGAGCACTATGACAGGGGGAGTCACAAACCCATGAAAATCTACCATTCATGAAGAATAGAAGTAGTTTGATAAGGGGAGTCTTAGAGCACTCCTTTGCCATTGATGTCAAAGGGGGAGAGAAGAATAATATTTCCATCAATAACCAAGGGGGAGATTGTTGACCTGGGTTGTCATTGATGTCAATATGGAAATATTCTAGATACTAGAGGATGACATGAAGCCAAGGGGAAGCCGAGCAGATCCATGAAGAGATAGGATCAAGGCCATCAGGATAGCCAAGCCATAAGCAAGAGGAGTTACCAGAGGAGGCATATCAAATCATATTATAGGATATCAGAGCAAGAGAGGCATTCATATATGCAAGGAGGTCTTTGAAAGACACTGCCAAGCCAGAGGAGCCACATTGGAGCAAGAGGAGCTACAGGAGGAACATATATATATATTATATATATATATATATATATATATATATATATATATATATATATTATATATATATTATAATAGTATATATTATATATATATAATATATTTATATATATATTGTTGTATATATATATATATATATGTATATATATAGATATAGATATATTTATATCTATATATATATATGTGTGTGTGTGTGTGTGTTTACAATATCGGAGAGCCATATATGCCACAAATAACACAATCGGGAGCATATATCATATATATGGATGCATTTAACAGCTATTGAGAGCTACCAAAGCTACAAAGGAGCCATATATATATGCCAAAACAAGCATATCAGAGCAAGAGGAGCCATATTAGAGGAGCGCTGCTTGAAATACATGCCCAAGAAGAACCTACAGGAGCGTTGCTTGTAATATATTCGAAAATAGATCTATCGGAGCCATATTTATAGACCATACATATATTCCAAAGAAGAGGAGTAAACAGCGCAAATAGAGCCTATTGGAGCTACATAAGAAGTAATATATACCAAATGCTCAAAATCCAAAGAAAGACCGATTAGAGGAGCATAGAGGAAGAGAGGAGGACACAGGGGAAGAGTAGCTAATGGAGGAGTATTACAGTGGAGCAATATATAATATTGGAGGAGCCACATAGAAGCGATAGAAAGGAAATAGCAGAGAAATATATAAACAGAGTTAAAGGAGTACAGCTATATACACTATCGGCGACATTAAACGCATATACATAGGTAAATACACTATCGGAGGCGGAAGACTTGGTTGTATGGAAATACACTATCGGAGGCAGAAGACTTGGCTATATTGCATATACACTATTGGAGTGGGCATATACGTAAATATCGGCGATAGTGGAAATCGATGGGATGGCTATGTGCGATCACCCCAAACCCCTGATTATGATACATATATGCAGACCCGACAACATATATGTTCGGGTATATATAAATAAGTGAAGTCCGGTAGCATTCCATATATATCATTATATTATGGGATACAACATATATCTATATATATATATATATATATATATATTATGTAGTGGTCCTGATGCACATTATGTAACATTTTATGATATATCGCATCTACCCATAGCAATGATACACAAAGGGCTGTCATACCCGAAGCACTGATTGCAATTACAGACTGGACCCAATGCAACATTATAGATGGACTTGATATAATATTGGATCCAATGGAGAATCAACCATCGACCATCAGCGATGTCATGAGTATGACTACTAATTGTGATTACACATTGGATCTGATGCGGTTATAGACTTGGGTGAATTAAATTTTAAGTCTGCCCTTAATGCTTCGATCGCGGATTTACGCATAATTCTTGTGTATTTGAATATTGGCCTTGCGCACAGTGGGAAGACAAAATTGTATATGATGACAGTCCTGATAGTTCAAGAGGCTGAACTAATGCCAGTTACGATGGTGATTAGGACGTGGCATGTCCGTTAAGCAAAATAGTCTTTGTGTATGCCTGCTATCATGAGAAAAAAGGAGCGTTGTTACAGTTTTTGGAATATCTGTCCTCTGCGTATGATTCGGTCCTTGCCATTAAATCAATGTGTCTCAGGGGTGCTAGTGAGCATGAAGGGACAGAGGAAACCATAGAGACCAAAGAGGAAGCCAAAGGGCTAGCAAAGTGAGGAAACTGATAGACAGAGGCATGAGGAATGCATAAAAATAGGAAAAACAGAGAACAGAGAAGTGGTTGAATATTTGGAAATAAGCTGGAGGAGACAGAGGTAGCTAGAGGGTCCAACAGAATAGAAAGAGGGCCGAAGGACCAATAGGATAGTAGACAGTCGAAGGGGGGAAGTAGCCAACATAGAAATAGTCTTGCTGAGCATTCATTGTGACATTAGAACAAATGCTTGAACATAACGTTTTTCTTTATGCAGAGCTTAGTTTAGCTAATAGTAGACTGATTAAAGCTACGTGAAGACATTATCAAAGGTCATGAAGGCTATTGGAGACTCTATGTGGGCAGTGTGCAGAGTTGTAAAGACTCCTTCATAAGAAGACTGGTTGTTATTGATGTTGTAGTATGGAGACTATAGCGAAGCCATAAACAGACAAAACTCAGTAATGAAGAGCTCTAATATCAGAACATTACTATGAAATGTGTCTTGACAAGACTGGGTTGGAATCCTTGGGGCTACTAGCTCGGAAATAAGTAGGATTGGAGTCCTTAGGGCTAGCGCCTCAGAAGTAAGAAGGATAGAAGTCCTTGGGGTTGATGCCTCAGATGTAAGAGGGATTGGAGTCCTTGGGATTGGTGCCTCAGAGAAGGAAGGATTGGTGTCTCGGAAACTGGAAGGATTGAAGTCCTTGTGAGTTGGTGCTGCTAAGTCCAAGATTGGTGCCTTGGCGAAATAGAGTTGGAGCTCTGGAGGTTGGAGCCTCACAAAATTCCAAGTTAGTGTTTGGCAATCGATTACAACCATCTATATATTGTATCTATTCTACTACAAAGATTATATGAATAAAATCATTTATTCTTGTTGTTCATCTTGTGTTCCGAACATATGTGTTTTAACTAGTAAAACAATAGTTGGAAAAAGAAATACTGATTCACCCCCTCTCTCAATATTTCCAACAATAACATGGAAACTATGGAAAATTTGTTCTCATTGCAACATGATTTTTATGTTCTTAAACGTAGTGAAGTTTTGACAAAGTTAAGAAGAATATAAATACTTATATCAAATTTGACAATAATGATCTTTAAATATGTTTATGTTTAGTAGTAGTTTCTCTATATATAAAGAGAAATAATATATATATATAATATATATATATATATATATATATATATATATATATATATTATATTATATATATTGTTGGGCCTCAAATATGCTTATGTTTTCATCATTCAATACCACCATTCATAACCTATATCCATGTACTATTACCTTCATTTCACACCATAATTCCATCACTTGTTTCCAATTCACGTCTTACGCCTCATGGTTGATTATTATTAGTTTTCTTATATTTTCTATTATTGAAGATGATTTTGTCATTATTTACTAATTATGGTTTTTTTAAGTTGAATTGTCACAAGGCTCCATCGCCGAAATTCTTCACAAGTCAGTTGAACTAGTTGGCATAAGTAGAGTACGGGAATATCCAATTTGGGGTTTCGACATTTTGGCATGCTTCTGGGGAAAATAGAGGGAGGTTATTTTCAAAAATAATGTTTTAATATCTTTCTATGTGTTGCATTACAACCAAGTCGCACATGTGGGTCCCTAGGAGCTTAACAAATCTGCTCAAAATGTGCACAGTCTCCAAACTTCCAAGTTTGACCTTGATTTTCATGCTGCTGGAGGTGAATCTTAAAAACCTAAGAAAATGGGTTTGTGAACCATATAACCCTTTATTTATATCCAAAACATTTTCTCCAGATTGGATTTTTTCTAAAAGTTATAAGCGGGTCTTGGAGGCATTTTTATTAAAAAAAATGATTGTTTTTCCAGAGTTCTAGAATCTTACAAAACGATCCAGACAACCAACTTTGGGCACGATTTCCAGGGAGATGGATTTTAATGAGACACATCCAATAGATTTATTTGTTGAAAATATAAAAACTTATGTTCCCTCCATACAGATTTCCAAAATTCGCCATGCTTAGGAAGATATGCCAATATCGTTGGGGTTAGTTTATTAAAATTGTTCAATTTTCCATAATTGAGGAAAATGTCTAATTCGCCTTGTAAACCTTATAAATGGCTCAGTCTTGGTTTGTATTGTAATATTTTGAAATTTGTAAAAGGAAGAGAGGGAGGGAAGGAATAAAGGATGGATTGAATCTCTTGTGTAATAATAATGCATCTTAATTGAATTTTGTTTCATTTCTAAATTCTTTGTAAGTATTATGTCTATGTTTTAAATTTTATTTCCATTGAGTTAATATAACTTTCTCTAGGAGTTGCAAGGGCCCACCACCTCCTGGAAGCATGTTCTGTAGTTCATTCCAATCATAGGGATTAGATTTGCAGAGTGAATTTTGCTTAAACATTGCTTAGACCTTTGAATGTTTTCATTTATGCACTCATCACTCTTACTCTATTTTGAAATTTGAAGTTGAATGATGTAGATTTCATGAATAGTTGTCAAATGATCAAAAAGGATTTGTTGAGAAGCAATCTGTGATCTAAATAATACTTTTGGTACAATTTCATGGCGTGGAACAACAAATGTATAGAATTTAATCGTTGTATCACAAGTCTAGAAATGAATTTGTTATCCTCTATTTACTTTCTACACGTTACCAAGTTTTGCATCATTATAAATCTATGATTAATGCTTAGGAAAAAAGTAAGACAATTTTGATTGTGAATGGAGTGTGTGAGTGTTGATATCATTAGGATAGGATTATATTTTTGTTACAATTGAAAGCTAATAAGAATTGATACTTCTTAAGTTTAATCATTTTAGTTATAAGATTGGATTTCTGAGTTAGGTATAGAATACAGTTAGTTTAAAGAGAGTTGCATTTTGTTTTTTTATGCCTGTTTATTTCTCATGTCCTGGGAATTAGATTAGTTACAATTTTGTTTGAATTATGGTTATTTTATGCATTAGAATAGGGTTTATTTGAACTGCAAGTGTGATTACTTTCCCGCATTAGATTAAGATTACTTTCTTTCATTAGACTAAACATGTTTATTTTCTGGCATTAGATTAAACGTGTTTATTTTTTGGCATTAGAATAGGGTTTATTTGAACTGCAAGTGTGATTACTTTCCTGCATTAGATTAAGATTACTTTCTTTCATTAGATTAAACATGTTTATTTTTTGGCATTAGATTAAACGTGTTTATTTTTTGGCATTAGATTAAGGTTACTTCATTGCATGTGTGGTTACTTTTTTGTACTAGATTAAGTTTCATTCCATTTGCAAGATTGGTTACTTTTGACAGTAAATTGATTTAGTTTCAAACTATAAATAGCAATTTTGCACTTAAATAGTAAATTGATTTTCTTACTCTAGTTTAGATTAGTTGCTCTGATCCTTCATTACCTGCGCTTGCGCCTCTAAGTCTTATGACCCCAAATTGATAAATTAATGTTGGAATTATTACACATAATTTCCCCCACATTATTAGCGTCGTTGTCGGGGAGGTGCTAAAAGGATTAGAGCTTTGTTTCTTTCACAAGTTTTTTGTGTGATCTTAGTTGCAGGGAAATCAGAGAGTGGAGAGTGTATGGTAAGACATGAGTGAAGAGCCATGCATCCACTATTGTGGGGTTTCTCCAAAGTTTGGTTGTCCAAATAAGAAAGTTTGGTGAGTTTTATTGCAATTAGCAGTTTTTAATTCATTTAGGTTAAAATTTCAAATCTCTTTAAAGATAAAACATTTTGGTGGTGCTGTAAGAACCCCTTTGTACTAATCCATGTTGTGAGACAGGGATCATAAAATAGTAGGAGAAATTCAAAGAATGATCGAGAGCTTGAAGAATTTCCTTCGAAATACTTTCTCATATCTTAGTAGTAGCTGGGATATTTGTCTCTCAGGAAGAGTTCATCCTCATCACATTCAAGAAATTGTCTATCTCTCCACAACCAAAAGAGGATTTGGAAATCTCCCTTGATTCCTCTTGCCTATCTACCAAGGAGATTAATAAATCATGTACCAAATCTGATGGGGAGCATCCAGGTGAACTTGGTGTTGGCATTATGATGCATGTCTTGTACTTGATGGCAACCCTCTCATAAAAGATCATCTCACTTACATATAACTAGATGAATCTACAGAAGAGATATCAGATGTGACTGAATGCATGGGTTGCAGGACAACTAAAAGGAATCAGATGATAGATCTAAATGTGACAAGTTAGCTTTGCCATCAAGTCCAAAGGGGGAGATTGTTGGAATTATGATATAAGTGTTGTCCTTGATGGCAAGATGACAGATTTAGTGCAGCAGATCAGTAGCAAAGAATTGATGATCAGATTACAAAGAATGAAGAAAGCTGAGTATACACGCAGGTTCATTATATACCAAGTCACGTACAGAGGCAGGATATATGCAGGTTCACTATATACCAAGTCGCGTATATACGCAGGTTCACTATATACCAAGTAGGGTATACACGCAGGTTATACTCGCAAGTTTTCTGGGTATACAAAAATGCGTATACACGCGGGTTTGTTGATAAGAAGTCGCGTATATGCGTATGCACACACTTCCATGCACGGAAAAGCATGTACATTTGGGAAAACTTACTTTGGTCCGTGGCGGTTAGTCCTTGGAATTTGAAGCTATGGTTTTTGGACCATGGCATCTCGACAGACGTGTTGATCCCTAGTATTGAGTTGATGGAATTGGTTTGTTATGGTTTTGGACCATGGTATTGAGCAAGGCCTAAGACTATAAAAGGAGAAGAAGATCATTAGGCAAATGCATGAGAAAGTCTTGAATATCTGATGAAGGATGAGATCCAGTATGCAGGTTATGGGTTGCTTGATCTAAGCTAAGGAGGGATCTCACAAGTTGATGGAGAACAAGATCTAAGGAGAGATCGGGATCACATGGTTTGAAATGAACTATCTCTATATGATTGATTATGTTTATTCTAGATCTGTATACTGACGCATGTAATGATTTGAACTGGGTATAACTTAAGTTTGAAATCGCTGCAAGTCAAGATTGAATATTTATAGATTTGTACGCGGGTTGGCTTTGGTAAAAGCATGTATGTACGCGGGTTTGGTTCGTCCAAGTAGCGTATACCATTTAAGCTATGATGATGATGATATAGTTGGTTCTGAATAGTGTTGCAGAGTTCAGGGTTCTACTCTGTGTTCTGCTGACTGCTTTTGTTGACAGGGTTCAGTGATTCAGTATTGGGTGATTCAGAGATTGATTACGCTAGTGTTGATTGATTGTGTGCTTCAATGATGTTGATGGGTCTAGTATGAAAATTGGATGAAACGTGGCCTTCATATTATGTATTGTGCTTCAGTGTATCCAGTTTGAAAATTGATGAAACGAGGTACCTGGAGGAGAGAAGATTGTAGGTCAGCCCTACGTACTAGTAAATGGATTAGCTAGTACAAGAGCTAAAGGAAATCTTGGAGCATTGTAGCAGGTAGTAGCCTGCGTACTAGTAAATGGATCAGCTAGTACAAGAGCAAAGGGGGTTGTAGCTCCCGTACTGGTATAAGGCTGCACCAGTACAAAATATTGTAAAAGGATTTTCTTATTAAGAAGAAGATTGAGATGACTTGCAGCAGGTGGTTTTCTCCCGCATTGGGTTTCCACCTTATATCATGTTGTTCATGTGTGTGCCTTATGTGTGATGATCTATTCTATGTTACTACATCTGTTAACTGATAATATGGTTGATAATGTTCTAATGCACTCATTGAAGATCAATTAACTTTATCATAAGAAGTTGTGGAAGTAGCATATATGAATCAGAGTTTGGAAATGAAAAAGTTTTATTAATGTGATAATACTGATTCACCCCCCCTCTCAGTATTATTTTCAACAATATGAGTCGCCCTGCCGACCAGATCATTGCCACATCACCCTTCCATGTCACCTCGGTGACGTCATCCGCCGTACAGCTGACGTCATGCTAACGTCAGCAACCGAAAAAAGGGAAAAACGTGCAAGCGCGACAGTTGAGCTTCGAAGCTCCGGAATGAGAAACGGAGGCAGTTTTCGAAGCTTCGCGCTAATCACGCATCGCTACGAGAAATGGGCCATATTGGGGAATATTTAGGGAATCTTTTGATTCCTTGGCCCTTTTTGCACCGAAAAAGCCTGAAATTGCCCGATTTTGTCAGATTAAACGAATTTGAAGACAGAGAGAGACCAGCAACAAAGATTAAAGAGTATCAGATCAAATATGCAGACAAAAAGCACGTCAAAGAGTATCAGGAAGCGGTGAAGACCATCAATGTAGAGGCAAAGTGTATCAAAGGAGATTTTCTCAGGGCTCGAGGCAAATCCAACATTAAAACGAAAGCTCTGAAAGTCAAGAAGAAATTGAAGACGCATTGAAGGCTCACCAGCACAAATGACTGCACATTAAACTCACAGAAGATCAGTGGACCAGAACTCAATGCACAGTTATGATAGAACCACTGCACCAAGTCACACAGGACACCTCATCAACTCAATTTGATTCAGCTGCCTCTGGTGCAGCCCAAAGGACTTACTTGAATTTAATTCCAACAGCAATTAGGTTTTTAGAAAAATCTTTTTCCTGCAGACCTGTTTAGGTCAATTGTAATAAATGACTTTAGATATTTTGCTTATATATACCACCCTGAAAAATGGAGTAGTTGGTTGGTTGGTTGATTGATCAGTAGCTTGATCTTTGTTATTCCGATCTTTCTCTCAAGCAGAGACTCGCACTGTAACTGTGATGCTTTCTATAATCAAAGACTGCTGAAAGCATGGATTCTAAAACTGTCTATTGTGTTTAATTGGCCGAGGAGTGATTATGGAATTCCTGTGCTCCTACATGGTTCAATAAGTGTTTCTTAATTCTGTTAGCTTTTCATGTTTGTTTTATCATCATTCCACCATCTAAATTGCAGAAAAGAAGAATAGTTTAGGATTTGCTTAGCTGCACCCTAGGCTCAATTTCTGCAATTTTTCATGTTTTCATCAGGAATAGTTATGAACATGCATACTTAAATGATCTTGTTTACGCTGTTTCTTTCACCTATGAATGATAATTTAGGAATTCTTAACTGCTCCTAGATAACCATTCTTTCACTTATCCTCCCTGTCAGTTTTGATGAAAGATTCTTAATTGCCTTTCATCCTTGACCATCATTCCATCCTTTCAGCAAATTGATAATTGTCTCATGTGTAGCTATCCCACTCCACAATCCTCTTGTGACCAAGAAAACGCAACAGCAAGCCTTAATCCATGACTCCATGCCCAATGGTTTGAAACTTATCACACCTTACCTTGCCTTTCTGCTTGGAATTTTCTAACTGGCATACATCTTCCATCCAAACAAAAAATCAAAACCCCTGAACCTGACAACTAGCCTAAAATCATCATCAACAAAGTTAAATCATTAAGAGAGAGCCCTCTCTAATTGCAGGTGGGCTAGAACCTGCAGTCCAAAGATTGGTTTATGGTTACCTCGGCCGTATCCCTACAGGAGCCTAGGGACAACCTAAGTGGTAACACACAGCAAGGCTAAAATTATTCACCTGGCGAATCCAAATCAGTTTCGACATTAGATCCAAGGACTCAATTGGAGGATGAACCTGACCAGCAAAAACATGAAAGGATAATATGGAAAGATCAAGTATTCAAGTTGGAATTTCATTCAAGACATTTTGTTCTTTGTTATAAATTATTTCTTCTCTTTTCCCGAAAATTTCAAGAAGGCTTTGCAAAGTATATTGTATTTGATAAAAGATTCTCGGCCTGCATTTGATTCCTTCCCTTTGAATATTGTGAATACCAAAGATTTGCATGCCTTTGAGCTTGATCAAGACCCTTTTTCTAAATCTTGTGATGATCGTCTTCAAACTGATGAGCCTCAACAGACCAAGACTAATTCTATACCTTCTGTACATACCCCTATACCTTGTAAAATTCCAGATCGATACAAGCCTCTGATTTTACCTCCTATATCCTATGCTTTCCCTAAAAATCATGACCTATATCTACTAAGATTTGATGGTGACTGTAATATCATCACTGCTGAGAGACATGTATTGAATTTTGAGTCTTTTCTTGACCTTTTTTAAGTTGATGAAGAAGATGTTAGTATTAGGCTTTTTTCTCTTTCTTTGCAAGACAAAGTCAAGAGTTAGTTCAAAACCCTGCCTAATGCGAGCATCTCAGATTTCCAACAGTTCGTCAAAATTTTCCTCGATATGTGGGTGGTCAGACAAAACCCTTTCTTGATTATAGAAGAGTATAACCAGTTGAAAAGATTGCCATGGGAGACAGTACAACAATTTTCTGCCAGATCTAACCAAGTTTATTTTTCGATTCCAGTTAATATAAGGCCTCCTCCTGGATCCACTCTCTTACACTACCCGAAACCCTTTGATCTGGAAATGGAGTTTCAACTGAGAGAAAGAAACCTTGCAACACTTGAAGAGATGAAAAATAGTGCAATAGATGTAGAGGCTAATCTGTTGATCAGAAGGGCAAAGATGAAGGAAGAAGAGATGAAAAACATAGATCCAGAGGAATCGACATCTTTAGAGGTAAAGCTTGACATTTTGGTAAGTGTAATGGAAGAGATGATGCAGAAGATTACTACAAGGAATGAGTATGATGTTCAAGACCGTGGCTCGTTGATTGAAGAAGGACACGAGCTGATCCAAAACTTTTTCTTTCTTATCGTAGTTGTCATAGATCTAATATTGATTGTTTTATAGATCATCTTAGAGAAGAGAGATCTGTTGATATGACATGTATGCTTGATGATGTGTTTTATACTGATGATTTGCCTAAGTTTGATCAATATGATGATGATGATTATGTTCTCCAAACAGAAGCTAATCTTGCAGACAAATGAGCGGTTAATTTGTGGAAGGAAGAAGTTCACTTTTAGTAGTTCGAGTATAGTGATCAGCCGTTACATATCAGCTATAGAAATGATGAGGAAGGTGCAACAAATTTTGAAGTAAGTGAAGGATCTTTTCCTTTTTGTTTTGCTTCTTTTCAGTTCATCAGAGAAAACTTTCATACAATCAGAAATCAACTGTCGATGAGTCTTGATCTGGACCATCTTGAGGGCAATGGAAACCTTGTTCAAGACTTTTCATATCTAGAGTTGCAGCCTCCGAATGCCATTGATTTTCAAGTTTCTAATGAAGACTTGGAATCTAGAACATGTGATCAAATGATGCAAGATGATTCCAGACCATTCTATTTTGAATCATTTCAGTTTTTGAAGGAAAATTTGTATAGTACATCTTCAGTAAAGGATGAGAAGCTTGTAGAAAATCATGCAATCTCATTAGAACCAATAGAAAATGTGTTGCAATAGTCTTTTCAAAATTTTCACGATGCAATAGCTGATGTGTTGGATGATGTCTGCAGTTAAAGTCCTTCTCCATTAGCTACTCGTGAGCTTGAAACGTGTATTAATACAAACTTGATTTGGCAGCCGGTTTATTTGTCATTTTCAACAGGAGTCTCGTCACAAAGCTCAGATGAAAGTTTATATTCGTGGTACGAGGAGAAGAAAAGTAATCCATTGGATGACATAAGTCCTAGTGTGCATGAATTTCAAGATCCTTATGTAGTGTTTTTGGAGTCAGATAGAGAATCCATATTATTCAATGGATCTATTTACAAGTTTTCATGGGGGTTTCCTTTCAGTAGTTCTCTCTTGTTGATCATAAGCAAGCACTTGCGGGGAATTCAAATAGTAGCCGGAATACTTACTTGGTTGCATTGGTTGTTTCATTTCACTTGATCAGATGATGAATGGAATAGATAGAGTAGGTTTTATTGAATAAGCTCTATTTGAGCATATTTTCCAGTTTGTCAGTTGTGTTTTAGTATTGAGTCAGTTTTAAGTCAGTTTGTGTCATCAAGTCGTCATTTTTTAGTCATGCATTTTAGATTGAGTTTTTGATTCCATGCCCAATGGATAAGGCACTGGTCTGCTCTCCCAAAGATCTGCAGTTCTTGGCACCTCCAAGGAGCTTCCATCCCCATTGGAGCCAATGTTAGTGTCAGTCTTTGCAGCCTTTCTCCAGTGATCAAATATGCTCTTACAAAGTGGTCTTAGAGTGTCAAAGTCAAATTTTGTCATTTTAGTGAGTTTTCAAGTAAAATTTGGTTACTAGGTATTACGTCTAGGGTTTGTTTGCACTCCTTTCAAAAGTTTCCAAAGGTCAGTCCATATCACCATTCAGCTGAGTGTACCATAATTCAAAGGGTTTTCATCATCATTTCGGGTTCCAATGGGTCATTTTACACCTTGTTCGTCCTTCAGTTGTACTTGGATAAGGCTCATTTCCCTCTCCTAGGGTTTTGAATGTAATTTCTCTTGGATGGTCAAATCATCAAAAAAACTTGTATCCTGATGTTCATACACCTTCCCCTATCCTTAGTGTACCTTATTAAACACTTCTCATCACATTCAAGCTCATAAGAAGAAGAAGACATCTCAGAGGAACTATGAAAGTGGGAGAATCGATTGGGGATTAGGTATAAGAAGCGCTTCAGATTCAGAATCAGTTCAGAATGAAGATGACCATTCAGGTATGAATTTGCTATCCTCTGATGTTCTAGCTATCCTTCCTTTTGGAAAACATGAAAGTGATAGTGAGACTACTGAATTTTCTCTTATGGGTGAGCAAGAAAGATATCAAATAGAGGCAGAATTTAACAGGCTGACAAACAAAATTAGTGAACAAGAAAAACTTCTGTACA
This sequence comes from Pinus taeda, assembly GCA_000404065.3. Lineage (NCBI taxonomy): Eukaryota > Viridiplantae > Streptophyta > Pinopsida > Pinales > Pinaceae > Pinus > Pinus taeda. The sequence goes on from APFE030123861.1 coordinate 99,109, forward strand.
TAAAGAGTGGTGCCCTCAAATAAGTTGTTACTAGGCTAAAAGCTCATCAAAAGGTATGCAAAGAAAAGTATCAAAAGTTGCAGGTTGAAGCAACATCTCTAAGAAATGAAGTCATTGAAAAGAACACAACAATCAAGGAGCTCAGAGATCAATCCAGTTATTATGAAAGTCTTGAAGCCACGATCCTCTCACTAAAGGGAGATCTTGAAGAATCAAGGAAGCAGAATGAAGATCTACATCAAGCAATTGAAAAACAAGACAATGAATTCATCAGCCTAAAATCCCAGCTGGAATGTGCCATCAGAGTTCATCAAATGCTGCAGAATGTAAATGAAGAACAAGAAAAGGAGATACTCAATCTAAAGCAACAAGTGAAAGAAGGAAGAAAGTCAGAAGAAATTTTGAAGAAGCAATGTCTTGAAAAGGAAGAGCAACATCAAGTTGAGGTAAATATATTGACAGGTAAATTAGAAGATAAGGATAAGCTTTTACGATTT